>CACVCL010019106.1:37500-113337 GCA_902729485.2 Mus minutoides | reverse complement strand
TAAAGCATCCTCTGTTTATCTCGATTCAGACTTCACTGGACATCCTGCATTTTATCTGGCAACCTCAAAGCAGCAAACATTCCTTCCCATAAATCTCCGGGTGCCAGCTGGAGACACCTGGCCTCTTGAGAATCAGAAACTCAGCATGCATCGAGTACACAAGTCTAAAGGGCCTGCTGGAAGAAGCTGGGAACCACTGGCACAAAATGGAGGATTTCATTCCCCACTTTGGCCTTGAGACTTTCTCTCTCACTCTCAAGACTCACGTCCCAGACTTTCCCTCCTCAGAGTAAACTCACAGACTTAAGGCCTAGGGTGAGTCGGTGGGTTTTACACAGAAGAACTGGGAGCTTGTCCCAGC
The DNA here is from genome assembly GCA_902729485.2 of Mus minutoides. Taxonomy (NCBI): domain Eukaryota; kingdom Metazoa; phylum Chordata; class Mammalia; order Rodentia; family Muridae; genus Mus; species Mus minutoides. Next base: position 112,976 of record CACVCL010019106.1, on the reverse strand, counting down.
AAATTCACCCTTAGGCACTTGACTTAGGCAGTGATTTAACCAACTAAAATACTCAAGGTGTAGCTCAATTGCTAGAGTGCTCACCTAGCACAGAGAAGACCCTGGGGTGGATGCGGGCACAGCACAAGCTTATGCCTTATGATTCCAGCACTGGAGAGGGACATTTTTGAGTTCCCAAGTAGGGGGCCAACCTAGGTCTATGACATCATCTCTCTTTTTTTTCTTTTTATCTCTTAACACAAATAACTATTTGTATAAGATCTGTACTATGCCGGATATTAAAATAGTAATCTGGATATGTACGTTAGGTCATATTAGGTATATAGAATACTATACTATTCTAGTTTACCCATTTCTTTAGTGCTGGGGATTAAACACAGGGTCCCTTGCATGCTTAGCACGTTCAGTCCATCTGAGCTGCAGCCCTAATTCATTTTGCTGTTTATATAAGGGACTTGAGCACTTTAAGATTGTGGTACCCTGGGCAAGGGTCCTCAGGGATACCCCTGGTGATGAGGGATGATCATATTTTGTACACTCTCATCTGAGGAGTCCTTTGCCGAGCAATGGTTTCTTGTGGCACACTGCCATGTCCCCTGGGCTTGGCTCACTCTGTTGACACGTTCTTTTCACTCCCGTCTTCTCAGCATTCTCTCAGTGGCCAAGAATTTCTCTCCTCTAGAGCAAATTCCCAAGGTCGGCAGTTTTGAGTCCCTCTCAGAAGCGTCTTGTCAGTTGACATCTAGCTCCATGCTTACCGAGGTCGCCTTCCAAACAAACACAACCGGAGAGTCTCCTAGAGAAGAAAGTAGATGCCAGCCATTAAGACAAAAAAAAAAAAATCGTTAAGCTTGGCAATGGTACCATTTTCTTTTGCCAGGATGAAAAACGTAGAAGAGATCACAGCCAGGCATTGTTGTGAATGCTAGGACTCAGAGGCAGAGACTGATGGAACTATGCAAGTTCAAGGCCAGCTGGGAGGTGATGGGGTCAGGAGGATCAGTTCAACGCTTAAGAGCAAGAGACAGACGTAAGACTGCATCAGCAAGGCAGAAGGTCAGACAGACACTGGGAGGTCTCCTCTGACCTTTATGCAAGCACCACAGCATGCCTGTACCCATAGTCACATCTGCTCACACACACTGAATAAACAAATAAACACAGCTCCCGCTGTGAGAGTGAAGCCATCAGAAAAGCATGAGAAGCCGGACTCTCCAGGACCCTAGCTCACTCCTTTTGATTTACCCACTAATTTACCTCAAATAATTAAACTACATTCAGGATTACTCAATTTTTCAGGTGATTGTTTATTTATTTATTTATTTAATGCCTTTAAGGCTAGCTCAGAGCTAAAGCTGGTTGCCGTGTTGGAAGGTTAGGAAGGAGAAAGGCTTCAGTGAGCCCACCCTAGATGAAGCACTCTGCAGAAATCACTCATGCCGTCGGACCTCGGGAATAATCACAACACAATGGGATTGGGGAACAACTACCTGTGGGAAGTGAACTTCGGGAAAGCAGAGAAGAGAATTTCGCCAGGGATTCTGATACAGAAATGCTTAAAAAACATCTTTGCATAATTATGTCAAAATTCTTAGTAATAGGTTCATTTGCTGACTAGCGAGGCTTCTTTTTCTTCCTCTTCCTCCTTCCTCCTCTTCCTCTTCTTCCTCTTCTTCTTCCTCTTCTTCTTCCTCTTCTTCTTCCTCTTCTTCTTCCTCTTCTTCTTCTTCCTGAAATATTCAAGTAAAAACTCTTCACATGTAGGACCAATGAGATGACTTATCAGGTAACATGCGTGCCACCGAGGCCAACAGCCTGAGTTCAGCCCCTGAGACCCACAGGTAGAAGGAGAGCACTAACTCCTAAAAGTTCTCCTCTGACCTCCATAAGCGTGCTGTTGCATGCCTGCAGGTGTGCATACACATGTGCACACACATGCATGCACAAACAGTAGAATGATTCAATTTAATAAAAACAAACCCTTCATGTTTTACCCTTTTCCTGCAAAGTTATCAGTCTGAACCATGAATACATGCCCCCTATATTAATTATGTTGATGATAAACACATTAGTTACATAGTAAGTAAGGACTCCTGTGATATATTAACAAGACAGAAGCTCAAGTTCAAGTAACAAAACCTCACGGAATTAATCTATTGTTTTCCAGATGTTTATAACACTAAAACCTGTTTATCTGCTACATATATTAGAGTTCCAACATGGCAAATATTTTATTAACCAAGTGAAAAGGTCAAAATCCCCTATTAGTAAACTATCCCTTGACACAGGGTAAGGAAAAAATTCATAACAACTGAACAGTGTTCGAAATTATCCTCCATAGAGACACATTGCCTTTAGGGAATTATTATCTTTCAGTCTGTGGGTGAAGCAATTAAATGTTTATCTGTAGGTTTTGATGATGGTTTTGTTTTGTCTGAAAAACCCTTCTCTTTGGGTCTCCCAGTACAGGCCAGCTCACATTTTCCACAGATAAACTTTACAACCATATGGAGATGCCTAGTGGCTGTTGAAAAGTCCCACTCAATACAATTTGGTATTTTGGATCTATTTTTAGAAGTTCTGCTATGTGAACATTTTTAGCCTGTACAATGTCAGCCTGGTAATTTTCATGCGAGTAAGAAAACAATTTGTTCTAGCCTCTAGAATGGTACCGACATCAGAAGTGTCCTTCACATTAAAGAACTTATGACTAAAGAGCTTCCAGTAAGAGCCGTGAAATCGTCACCGTAGCCAGTGAGTGCCACCTAAGTGGGAAGCAGTGAGTCTTGTGCCCAGCGTAACGGAGACAGAAGGCATTGCTGAGTTATTCCAAGGGGCTTCAAGCTAATCTGCCCTCCCTGCTTCTTCCTACCCCTGAGAGTGCAGAGACATGGTTGTTGTATTGTTGTTGTCTGATGCCAATTACAAGTCTGACCCCAGCCTATTTTTCTAGCACAGTCTCCCACTATTTTCTGGTATTTTAATCAAATTGTTTCATCTGCTATTTCCCAGGGTTCCACGAAGCCCTTGCCCACCTCAGGAAGTCTCAGCAGAGGGGGGGTCCAAGAAGGTTAATGGAGAATTCAAGAAAGCAAGAGAGTAATATTTAACAAGGGTGGCACTGGGGAGATAAAGAGGTCTGGCTGCAACCCTGGGAATAGCCCTATGAAGCCTGACAATGCAGTCAAGGCAGGTAAGGGTCGATCACAGAGCTCCTCCACTCACACCATCATGAGTGTCCTGGACAACTGTAACATAAGCAAGTTAATGCATCAGGACTATGCTGGGGTGTCTTTAAGGGTTGTGAGAAGGAGGGAGGTCGAAAGATCATCTACGATTCATTGTAAAGCCACTACAGAAAAAATCCAGAAACCACAGAGACAGAATCGTTCAACGCCCTAAGTGTCTGAGAAAAGTTAAGTATGCTGCTGTATATCAGAAGACAAGAATGTCCATCAAAAAGGAAATGATTGGCAGGCAGAGGTGGTTTTTTTGTTGTTGTTGTTTTTTTGGTTTTTTTTTTGTCACAGAATACTTCTTGTCACCTTCATCTAAACCCGTAGGAGTCCTTAGGATGTCTTGACTGAAGATGTCTATCCATCATCCCGGTAGCGGGAAGACTGTGTTCTCCAGGTGTCTACTCACTTCAAAATACCATCTTGGGCTGTTATCCATGGTTCTTTTTTTTGCAGATGGAAGACACACAGAGTGTGGGTAGCTTAAGCAAGAAGGGCCACTTCAAGGGAGAACGCTGAACTGTCTCAATGGAAAGTGACACTTAGGAGCCTCTGAAGGGTTTAAGACGGGGACAATGACTATTCAGGCCATCTCTCCAGTTTCCATGGTCTCAGTCTCTGCTAACCTGGGTAATCCTGTTTCACTGATCTCTCCTCTTCTCTGCTGACCCATCCGCAACTAGATGGCAGTTCACGGATGGGTGTCATCAATTTATTCAGGCAAACAGATGAGGTTGAACTGTTGTGTCTAAACATCAAGCTCCGGGCTTGCAGTGTAGCTCAGAGGTTGAGCACTTGGCTCTGATCCATGAGGCCCAAAACTCAATCCTCAGAACTGAAAAATAAATTTAACTGTCTAATTAGTTACAACCAAATAAACCAATCACAGATTCCTGTGGAAAGAGAATCTGATGGCTCCTACCTAAATTAGGGCTCTAGCTCTCACTCATGAAAGATGGGGCAAGGCCCCGAAATCAAAACAGGGACACTAGATCCACATTTATAGAAGAGAGAGGAGTGGAAAAGACAGTTATTCTTAGAATCTAACTGGTGTGGCCTCAAAGCTGTCCCCAAAGCCATCTGCCACAAGCAGGAACTGCTATCATTCCCACTTCACAGGAAGTCGGTGGCAGACTCAGGATCTGAAGGTCAGGTCTGTCTGTTTCATAATCGCCATGCTGTGGTCTCTAATCGCTACTTAGCAAGCACTCTTATTATTTGATATAGCTTCTTATAATGCCTACCTACAGGGAAGGACTAATTATATAGACTTCGAATATGCTGATTCCTGTGATGATCTGGGCTCTCATTATAAACTGGCATTCTGGTCTATACACCATTATTACAAATTCCAGTTTATCAGGACAGTCCTGAGAAGTGGATCTTCTGTTATTAGCATGATAACAAATACATTTTAGACTGGTAAAGTTAAAGCCAAGATGGAGGCAGTGGTGGTAAATTCCACCTCTGACTTAGTGCTGACTTCTGGGCAGCTTCCTAAGGAGAATTCCTGGCCTTTCTAAATATGAGAGCACTCTCTGGTTTCATCTGGCCATTTCTACGAAGCCTGGTTTGTTTCTTTAGGTCTTAAGATTCTGAACGCAACATCAAGAATTTGACTTTCCATTTATACTCTCAACCCACATTTATTCTTCAATATCAGTTGCTGCCAACAAACGTGCTGGTCCCTGTGAATGCAGCTGAAACTCCACCCGAAAGTTGTTCAGAGTCTGAACTGGATGGGAAACACGGGCACATAGGTTTTGGAGGGGAGAGAGAGAATAAACAGAGAAAAGGAGAGAGTGGGAAAACGATGCATGGGCTATTGTTTTGGTTTTGGGTTTTTGGTGTTTGTTTTTGTTTTTTTTTTTTTTCATAAAAGAGATAAAGAGGGGGTATAAAAGAAGTAGAGTCCAGGGTTGACTAAGATGGAGCTCATTAATATGTTAATCACAGAGCAATGCCTCCCTCACCCAACCAACTGGAAAAAAGGCAGCACATGATGGCATAGATGACCCAAGTCACAGCAGACTAGGTGGAAGGTAACTGGAGCCAACAACAACCAAAGAACTGTACGGACAACTCAAAGGTTGCTGCCTTGTCCACGGGCTCATCCCCCTCTAGCCAGTCCACAAACGGACAGATAGTGCTGATCATAACAAACTCAATTTGGTTGCACGGATAGATTCATTGGATCTCTCAGCATATTTACTTAGACAGGACACTATGTTTCTGTTTATCCTAAAAGCACCCTCCAATCCTTCCCAAGCCCCATTTCTCCCCACCCCCAGCCCCCTCACTGTGACCATCATACGTTTGGCATCTCCACAGAAGGACAGGGACTTCACGTTTCTAAGTCAGACTAAAGGAGCAGAAGAGGTTATGGCATGAGGTCAGAGAGGTGGAGCAGCTCCTTAGAGCCTTGGAAACGCAGGCAAAGACTTGTTTTGTGTTCTTAACCCAGTAGGGAAACCACTGAAGAGATTTCCTATGGTGAATGAGATGCTACAAGTTAGCCACTTAAAAGGCACATTCTGGGTTCTGAGTGAAGAATGGATGACATGAACCAGACAGGCCTGTGAGAATAGTAATACAAATGCCTGGAGTAGACATTGGTATCCTGGAGTTGATTTGTCACAAGGGAGGAGGCGACATTTTAATGGCTTCTTGATACCTTGTGATTACAAACCTGGCAGGACACGAAGATGGATTGAATCTGAGGAAATGAGCAGTTGCAGGATGACTCCCAGGTCCAAATCATGTGAGAATACATGGGAAAGAACAATTTGGAGGTGCCAAGCAGGACATATCCAGACATGAGTCCAGAGCTCAGAGGAATGGTTCATGCCAGAGATATAACCTGGGATGCTCCCATGGGTATGTGGTATTGAAAGCTGTGGGAAAGAGATGAGAGCGTCACGGAGACGAATGTAACTGGCTCAGAGAAAGGAAAGGCTCCAGGCTAGGTAGGGCTCAGTTGTGGCTGCATCAACAAAGCCCTGGGTTTGATCCTAAGTGTCATACAAAATAGGTACAGTAACACATGCCAGTAATTCCAGCTCTTGGGAGGTAGAGGCAGGAGGAACAGAATTCAAGGTCTGTCTGTCTTTCTTTCTTTCTTTCTTTCTTTTCTTTCTTTCTTTCTTTTATTCTTTCTTTCTTATATGTAAGTACACTGTAGCTGTCTTCAGACACCCCAAAAGAGGGCATCAGATCTCATTATGGATGGTTGTGAGCCATCATGTGGGATTTGAACTTAGGCCTTTGGAAGAGCAGTCAGTGTTCTTAACTGCTGAGCCATCTGTCTAGCCCCCAAGGACATTCTTTGGTTTTTTTGGGTTTTTTTGTTTTGTTTTTTGTTTGTTTGTTTTTGTTTTTTTTTGGTTTTTTTAAAAGATATTTTCTTTATTTACATTTCAAATGTTATCCCCTTTCCTAGTTTCCCCTCCAAAAATCCCCTGTCCCCTTCCCCCTCCCCCTGCTCCCCAACCCACCCACTCCCATTCCTGGCCCTGGCATTTCCCTATACTGGGGCACAGCCTTCACAGGACCAAGGGCCTCTCCTCCCATTGATGACCGACTAGACCATCCTCTGCTACATATACAGCTAGAGCCACAAGTTCCACCATGTGTTTTCTTTGATTGGTGGTTTAGTTCCAAGGAACTCTGGGGGTACTGATTAGTTCATATTGATGTTCCCCCTATGGGGCTTCAGACCCCTTCAGCTCCTCCCCAAGGTCATTCTTAAAGCTATGTCAGGGCCATCTAGGGTACCTGAGACCCTGTCAAAAAAGGAGAAGGATGAGGATGATGAGGAGGAAGAGGATAAGGAGGAGGAAGAGGAGGAGGAGGAAGAGGAGGAAGAGAAGGAAGAGGGGGAAGAGGATAAAGAGGAGGAAAAGGAGGAAGAGGAGGAAGAGGATAAGGAGGAGGAAGAGGATAAGAAAGAGGAAGAGGAGGAGGAGAAGAAGAAGAAAAGGAGTGTGGGAGACAAGAGAGTGAGGGATAGAAAGAAAGGACAGGAGAGTGCAAGCTGAGGACCAAAACCTACTGTGCTCTACCATTTAAGGGTCTTAGAAAGAATGCCCATGACCTAGGTCCCCCCACACCCCCACATATGTAGCAGATGTTCAGCTTGGTGTTCATGTGGGTCCCAAACGCTGGAGCGGGGGCTATCTCAAAAGCTGTTGCCTGTCCATGGAATATGTTCTTCTAGCTGGACTGCCTTGTCTGGCCTCAGTAGGAGAGGATGCACCTAGCCCCACAGAGATCTGATGTCCTAGGGTGAGGGGGATACCCGTGGGGCCTCCACCCTCTCAGAAGAGAAGGGGAGAAAGGGGAGGAAGAGGATTGTGGGAGGGGGTGACTGGAAAAGGGGGCAGTGAGCGGGATGTAACGTGAATAAATAAAAGTTGAGAGGAAGAAAGAAAGAAGGAAGGAAAGAAAGAAAGAAAGAAGGAAGGAAGGAAGGAAGGAAAGAAAGAAAGAAAGAAAGAAAGAAAGAAAGAAAGAAAGAAAGAAAGAAGATGAAGTACAGGAAGCAGAGAAGACCAATGGTCTCCATGTAAAGTGAAGTAATGTTTAGGGGAAAACAAATGATCCAACTGGATGCTGCTAAGAAGTCAAGCAGGATGAGAGCTGATTCTTGGCCACCTTCATCCAGCCAAGACAGAGGTTCCTGTTGGAGCCTAACAGGGGTGGCCTTGGAGATATCTGTTCCTGCATCCAGTTGTTGCAATGATGCAATAGACTGCATGAGCTGAGGTGCTGGAAAGCTGGAGATGAAGTCAACTGAGCTGAAGCAGTAAGAACAGACATCTCGGGACAAGCAGCAAAAGGAAGCATTTAAGGAAAGAGGCCACAAAGACTGTCTAACCAGCTGTGTGCCTGCCGGTGAGCATAGCCAAGACGGAAACATTAATAAACACAAGGATGTGGCTGGATGGTAACAGGTGATAAGCCAAAGGACAGACGCGATGTACGCGTGCAGATCAGAGGACAGTACTGATGGTGTACGCAAAGACAAGAAGAGTGTGCATAACCTCAGATGCCAGCAGACTGGCAGGCTAGGTAAGGAAACATGATGCCATCCTCTTATTTCCTTAAGTAAGAAGGAAGGTCGTGATCTAAAATTGAGACCCGAGGCAGGAACGGCTGGATTTGAAGAAAATTCAGAATCAGAAAGCTAAGAGGGTGGCAAAGAACAAGGATGTTGGCAAACATGAAGGGCTGACTTGAAATCTGTGGTTAAACCTTTATTCCCCTGATCCTCTGGCTGTGTTCAAATGCTCAGTGCTGCTCAGAACCAGGTGGGGATTATAGTTGTACTGGCTGGTTTTGTGTGTAAACTTGACACAGGCTGGGATTATCACAGAGAAAGGAGCTTCAGTTGGGGAAATGCCTCCATGAGATCCATCTGTAAGGCATTTTCTCAATTAGTGATCAAGTGGGGAGGGCCCCTTGTGGTTGGTACAATCTCTGGGCTGGTAGTCTTGGATTCTATAAGAAAGCAAGCCAGTAAGAAACATCCCTCCATGGCCTCTGCATCAGCTCCTGCTTCCTGACTTGCTTGAATTCCAGTCCTGACTTCCTTTGGTGATGAACAGCAGTATGGAAGTGTAAGCTGAATAAACCCTTTCCTCCCCAACTTGTTTCTCGGTCATGATGTTTGTGCAGGACTAGAAACCCTGACTAAGACAGTAGTTCACCTGGGGCAGCATTCCTACGGAGTGAGATGGAAAGAGAGGGCATGAGATGATTACGAGGAGGAATGATTGGCTGCCACAAGCCCAAAAGGAGAAAAACAGCATCTCACTGCACAGATGGTCTGGGAAGAAGCCATGGGTCGCTGGATTAGCTGCTTCAAAGGAGCTGGTCAGGGTGGGGACAATGAGGCTAGAAAGAGAAGACACATCCATCAGGAGAATGTGGGATTCTGGAAATCAAGTTTTTTTTGTTTTGTTTTTGTTTTTGTTTTTGTTTTTTTGTTTTTGTTTTTCGAGACAGGGTTTCTCTGTATAGTCCTGGCTGTCCCAGAAATCCGCCTGCCTCTGCCTCCCGAGTGCTGGGATTAAAGGCGTGCACCACCACGCCCGGCAAGTTTTTTTTTTTTTTAAGAGGCAATATGGTTATGTGCTAGTAAGTTCTCTAAGGTGTGACCATCAAGGTGTTTGGTAGAATGAGCGACAAGAATAATGGAAATAATGGAAATACGACCAAGGGGTTGAGGAGCTAGGGTGCTTAAAAGGAAAATTTTGTGGATGTGGAAGCCACCAAGTGTTATGCAAAAACTTTCTGGGGAGGCACAGCACACATCTTCTCACCACAGATAGGGAACCCAGGTCATACCAAAGTGCTGATACCACCGAAGTCCTCCAACTCTGTGAACCGATGAGTTATGTTGTGGTGAGTTACAGGAATATGGGTAAGGGGTCTTACAGGATCAAAAATGACTCAAAGAGGCCCACTCCAACACAGGTGACAGCTCATAAAATCTGGGAACCTGGAGCACACTGCACAGACTACAGGCAGCTCAACAGACCGGAGAGTGTCCTCTCAAGGTGCCTCAGTTAATCTAAAGCTCTTCCAGGTGGCTGTGATGATTTCTGCTTCTTCCCGGCAGTTGGTATGGTCTCAGAATCTATTTCCCTCTGAGAGTCAGCGCTGCTCAGCTTGTCTGGTTCTTCATGGCAGCTCTGCTCCCAACTGAGAGTCTTCTTAGACGTTCAGCTTTCTTCTCTCTGAGAGGAAGCTTTTTATTGTTTACTGTTGCAGGGAGGGGGGGGGGTCTAGTGAATTTGGTCAGTTTTAGGGACTTCCTGAAGCTATCTTGAGTTGTTTACCTTTATTCAAGGAGCATTACCAGCTGGAATGAATGGAATCCATCAAGTGTAGGAGTATGGGAGTAGGGGTGGGGAGAGAGGGAAGGTTAAGAGTGTGCTAAGACTGTGGATAAATAAAACTAGTTAGGAGACTGATGGTCTGTAAAGAGGGATAGTAGAGAGATGGGTGTGATAGTGCTATGCCTGAGATTACAACACATGGGAAGTGGAAGCAGAACGATCAGGAGTTCAAAACTAGCCTCACCATACTCAAATACCAAGTTTAAGGCCAGCCTGGGATACAAATAATAAAAAACTTAAAAAAAAGGGTCTGATACAACATGCACCTGAAAGAAGTTGAGGGGTTTGTTATTTGTCCTTTTTTACAGTTGTCATATTCCGTTTGTTTGTTCCCTGGGACAGGATCTTGCTATGTAGCCCAGGCTGGCCTGGAATTTGTGATCCCCCTGGTCTAGCCTCTCACGTATTGGAATTGCTGGTGTGCACCGCCACCATAGCCGGCTCCCTCGCTTGCTTGCTTGCTTTTTTTATTTTTTGTTTTTTCGAGACGGGGTTTCTCTGTGTAGCCCTGGCTGTCCTGGAACTCACTCTGTAGACCAGGCTGGCCTCAAACTCAGAAATCCGCCTGCCTCTGCCTCCCGAGTGCTGGGATTAATGGCGTGTGCCACCACCGCCACTGCCCGACTTCCTTCCTTCCTTTCTCTTTTTTCTTCTCCTTTTTTTTTTTTTTTTTTTTTTTAGAAGGAAGAACACAAACATTTGTAAATGCAGTAAGGAGAAGCAAGGACATCACTTCCAGGTTTTGTGTAAGTGGTGTGTTTGAGGCAACATGGCTACAGCTTGGAAGAACCCGAGAAAGGGTACAACCATAAATCTCTGAGCATGGAGTGAATGAGATTCTTCAGTCTCTTGGCCTTGTTTGTTCTGCGGTCTATAAAGCTTCGACCTGATGGAATTCACTGTGGCAGTCACTGAAGAGAAGGTGGGTTTCAGTCTTCATTATTAGCCTCTGCTTTTGTTAGTTCATTTCCTCGAATCCTACAGAGATGGCAGGTGGCATAGTCTCATAGCCTTGCTGGCTACTGGGCTCTCTCTCCCACTGCTGTGGGTGGTATGACAGAAGAAAGAGAACTGACCTTGCCTAGGGTGTTTCAGTCCCTCTCTGTCTGTCTATAGATAATTGCTTTTAGTCATCAAGGACTCATTCCCTGGGGAAAGTTTTCCTCCAGTGTCTAAAGGCCCAAGCTATGGCTCCCAGACCCATCCTCACCCTCGAGCTATGATTGCTTCTTCCCCTAGAAATCCTCAGTTGGGATGAAAAAGCACCAGCCTAGAGATGACATTTTCCCCCCTGCACCACACCACCAGTAAAAGGTAATGTGATAATGGCTCTGCCCCTAAAAAGACCAAAGTTACTGCGTATAAAAAAAAGTCTCACAATTGAGACTTTTTAAACGTGTTGAATTCCCCGATTTAAAAAAGCAAGTATAAAAATAACCGTGTGTGCGTATTATTTTCTTCTACACAGTTGCCATCAGAATTCCCAGCATTGCTGTCAAACACATAGTAACATTCTCGGTTTGTCCGAATATAGTTTAAAAATACAAAGCAGCCAGTAGAGATGAAATTAGCAACAGCTTCAAAAAAACAAAACACAAAGGAGAGAAAACTTACAGGCTACAGGGCACTGTGCTGGATAAACATTAAGAGGAGGAAGGTTCAAAGAACTGAAACTTGTCCCAACAAGCTTAATGCTATACCGAGAGACTAAGTAAGGGCTTTGTACCTCCCTAACCTTTTAACATACGTTTATAACACAGAACGGCATCAGGAACAATGGCTGTTTTACTTCACCCTTTCTGGTTCAAGGTGTGACCCATCTAACTGGAGTTTAGAATGCCCAGATCTTTCCACTTGAAAACTGACCAGCTCCTGGAGTCTTGTCCCAACACAATGTAAGGTTCGGGCAGGTGGCAGAAGCAGTCAGTCTCAAACAAAACAAAACAAAACAAAACAAAACAAAACAAAACAAAACAAAACAAAAAACACAAAAACAAAAACGTGCTCTTGTTGTCATGACAGTAATGCCAAGCCGTAAGGCAGGCTGAATTCAAAGCACAGTGGGCAGACAGCTGCAGAACAGGCTTTGACGAAGAGGGCTTGAAGGAAAAGTTCCTGCTAAGATGGAAACGTACAGCTCTTGAATGCTCTGCTCTGTCTTTTCTGTTCCTTTGACCCCACCTAAGTGTTGTGTAGACTTGTCTCCCTTGAGAAAAGCTTCTCCTCTCTTCATTATTTTTTCCCTGCTCAAGTCCTTCCCAAGACTGCTGCCAAAACCAACTTCCTCTGTTGCCATTCTAACAATGTCACTCCCTTCTGAAAATTCCCTTTAATGGCCTCCGAAGCTCTCTGTGCTGGAGGCAGCCTTCTTGCCCTGCCTTCAGGGCAAACACAGTTCCTGCCCGGATTTATTTAGGGCTGTCTGTTGCCCATTTTTGCAGACCCACATTTTTGCAGAGGCCATTTCCCTCTCTGTGTACACAGATTCTCCCCTCCCATCCCCACCACACTAGCACGCGCACACGCGCGCGCGCACACACACACACACACACACACACACACACACAACCTCAGCTTCTTCACTTCTTTGTGCTATTGATGGTTCAGTCATAAATATTTTATTTAGTTTTGGTCAATAGGAATTCTTGGTATTTTTAATACCTTTTCTCCTTCATTCCTTCCCACACCCCCACAAATAATAATGATAATAATAATAATAATAATACACATGTGACTCTAGAGTTGTCTTATTTATATTTTCTCTGAATTGTGGCTATTTTTAAAGAGCTACCCAAATAACCATCACATTTACACTCTCTGTCTAGTAAAAGCTGAACAACATCAAAACCAAAATACTCCTAAAGAGCAAAAATAATACTGTGGAATTTCCCTAAGGAATGGAGAGCCTTCAGAATGAGTCACAGGAAAAACATCTAGTATTATTATCACGGGCGACTTCTAGGAAAAGGTCCCCCACGCTCTGAACAGCAGCGAAGCAAGCGAGGGCTCTTTGTTTTGTCTCAGTTCGGTTTGTTCATCTTGCTTTGCTTTTTTGAGCCATGTCTTACTTTGTAGCCTAGACTTTGAGCTCATTTTATAGCCCAATGCAGGCCTTGAACCGCTGTGCCGCCGGGGAGTGCTTGGTTTACTAGTATTTGCCACCACACCCACTTCCCTCTCTAGTTCCCCTTTTACATTTTGTTGTTAACATAAAGATGCAGTAGATCTCACCGTAGTCTTTTCATTTATATGCGCCCTCATTCTCCATTCTTTTTTTTTTTTAAGAGGGTTTTTTTTTTAATTTATTTTATTTATTATATGTAAGTACACTGTAGCTGTCTTCAGACACTCCAGAAGAGGGCGCCAGATCTTGTTACGGATGGTTGTGAGCCACCATGTGGATGCTGGGATTTGAACTTATCACCTTCAGAAGAGCAGTCGGGTGCTCTTACCTGCTGAGCCATCTCACCAGCCCCTCATTCTCCATTCTTATTTGTTCTCCTCCCCTCTTGCCCACCTGGCCCCTCTTCCTGCTCACTTTCCTTCCCCCCAAATAATCCCCTTTTCTCTCATGGTCCGTCCAACACCCCACTTTAAGAGCAAGCTCAGTTATTTGCAAATTTTGTGATTTTTTTTCTTGTTTTTTAATCTCCTTAAGGATGATCTTGTTTGGAAAGAGGCAACAACTATGGTAGTATTCATAAACATAAAAGTGCGAGCTGCATACAGGACATTGGCATTTCTTGTTTTAAAATGTCCTGTTGAGCTGGGCATGGTGGTGCACGCCTTTAATCCCAGCACTCGGGAGGCAGAGGCAGGCGGATTTCTGAGTTCGAGGCCAGCCTGGTCTACAAAGTGAGTTCCAGGACAGCCAGGGCTACACAGAGAAACCCTGTCTCGAAAAAACAAAAAAAAAAAACAAAACAACAACAAAAAAAGAAATGTCTCTCATAGGTTCGGTCGCTTGAACACTTGGTCCCCATTTGGCAGTGCTATTTGGGGATGTGGTACAGCCTTCCTGGAGGAAGTATGCCACTGGGAACATGCTGGCTTCGAGAGTTCATAGCCTCACCCCTCTTCTAGCGTGCTCCTTCTGTCTCATGTTTAAAGTTAAAGATGGGATTCCCTAGCTTCATGCTTGGCTACCTGTAGCTATGCTTCCTGACACTTACAGACTCCCCCTCTGAAGCCATAAGCCAAAAGAACTCTTCCATAAATTGCTTTTGGCCACTGTGTTAGTCAGGGTTCTGTAGAGGAAAAGAACTAATAGAATCTACTACATATGTCTGATATGTCTATCAGAGTGGCCTACAGGATATGGTTTGGCTAGTCCAAAAGTGGCTGTCGACTAACAGAAAGGCCCAAAATCCAGTAGATTCCAGTTCCTGAAACGTGTTGTCTCAGCTAGTCTTCAGTCTGTTGAGACCCCAAAGACAGAGGTTCTAATCCCAGTTAAGGGATTCCTCAGTGGCAGGAGAGATAAGCTTGCCCTCCAAAGTATGCACAAGCTAGCAGGTGTCCTTTTATGTGGGCTGCCACCAGAAGGTCTGGCCCAGATAGAGGGCAGGTCTTCAACCTCAAATGATCCAATCAAAAATAATCCCTCCCAGCTGCTAAGGTTTTATTGGGTGGCAGATGTGGTCAGTTGACAAATTAACCAATTACCGTCGCCATTTTCACCAACAGAAAAGTAACTAACGTACCATGCGCTAAAATTGTTTGTTAATTGTGTGGGGTGTTTGGGGGTGCGTGAGCCATGGTATATACATGGGAGTCAGGGAACTGCTCTTCACGAGTCTCTTTTCACCTTGCTTTAAGGGAAGTTCTCTCGTTTCTGCTGCTGAGCCGTGTTGGTTGGGGGGGGGGCAGCTGGCCTACAGGCTTCAGGTGATTCTTCTGTCTCGACCTCCCATTTCATTACAGGAGTTCCTGGATCACAAATCACACTTTGTATGTGGGGTCTAGGGATTGGACCCAGGCCAGCAGGCTTACATGACAAGCATTTTACCCAATGAGCCCTCTCTTTGGGTCTCATGCGTTCTATCTGGTGCCAAATCTGGTAGTGTAGGTATACAGTGCCCTTTCCAACGTGAATTGGCTAAGACGCTCAGAGATCTTGAACACTGTGGTGGTTTGAATAGGTTTGACTCCCATAGATTCATGTGTTTGAATCCTTGACCCATAGGGAATGTCACATTTAGGAAGTATGGCCTTATTAAAGGAAGTGTGTGCTGGGCGTGGTGGTGCACGCCTTTAATCCCAGCACTTGGGAGGCAGAAGCAGGCGGATTTCTGAGTTCGAGGCCAGCCTGGTCTACAAAGTAAGTTTCAGGACAGCCAGGGCTATACAGAGAATCCCTGTCTCGAAAAAAAAAAAAAACCCAAAAAAACAAAAAACAAAACAAAACAAACAAACAAAAAAGGAAGTATGTCACTGTTGGGGTGGGCTTTGAGGTCTCCTATGCTCAAGCTCTGCCAGTGTGGATTCTAGTCCCCTCCTGGCTACCTTCCAATCAAGATGTAGAACTCTTGGCTACCCCAGCACCATGCCTGCCTGCTGTTTGCTTCCCTCCATGATGATAATGGTCTAAACCTCTGAAACAGTAAGCCAGCTCCAATTAAATGTTCTCCTTTAGAAGAGCCGCCTTGGTCATGGTGTCCCTTCACAGCAATGAAACCCTAAGACAAGCACTATTACCGAATTCATCATCACAGTCATCCCTTGGTATCTGTAAGACTTTGGTTCCAGAATATCGTCCTGGATACCAAAATCCATATAAACTCACAGACCCTTTTTCATACACCAATATTGTATTTGCACAGAACTACTGCACATCTTCCTGTGTACTTAAATATTTAGATTATCCGCAATGTCTGATAAGATGCAAAACTTATACAAGTAGTTGCTATACTGTATTGTTTAGGGGAGGATGATAACAAAAAGCATGTACTTGTCTTCCTCCAGGATTGTTTCTTGCTTTTATTTTTCACCCTGAAGAAAGAAGGGAGGAAGGAAGGGAGAAAGGGAGAGAGGGAGGGAGGAAGAGAGGGAGGAAGGAAGGAAGAAAGGAAGGTTGACAAGATGGTTTAGCAGGTAAAGGTACTTGAGAATAGAATTAGCTCCCAACTTGTCACAAAATAAAAGTGAACAAAGAAAACTGAAGATATCGCTACCAAAATAAGAAAGAAATGGGGCTGGCAAGTGGCACATCGTAATTGTTGGCTGTGGTGTGGTAGATCCTCTCAGGGTATATGATAGCTTTTTAAAATTTTTAGAATTAGTATATTTTGTTTATGATATCTATCATCTATCTTTCTGTCTGTCTGTCTATCTATCTATCTATCTATCTATCTATCTATCTAAATTCCAGCATCTTTAGTGCTCAGCTGGTGCCTGACTTGTGACGTTGTCTCTCACAGCATCATTCTATTATTTCCATTCTGCAGGCTTTGTCATTCACTTGGCAATGCCCTATTTGTTATGGGTTGAACCGCACCCTCCAAAGCCGCAGAAGATGACTGTATTTGGAAATGATGTTTTTACAGAAGTAACCAAACTAAAACCAAGTCATTAGTGTGTGTTCTAATCTGATAGGCCTGACATCCCCATCTGAAAAGAAAGAAAGAAAGAAAGGAAGAAAGAAAGAAAGAAAGAAAGAAAGAAAGAAAGAAAGAAAAAAAGAAAGAAGTTTGGGCAAGAGATGGATGGGCAGAGAACAGCTTAAGACAGCCACAGGCCTACAGTGGGGCATGTGGCAGCCAGGGAAATATTCTCACAAATCCTTTGATGGTCTTTCCCTCTCAGTAGCAGGCAATTCGTGATTACTACTGCCAGCCTAACCCACTAACCATAGTGAAGCTATGGACCATAGACAAGAACTCACTACTGCCACTCTCCTAAACCAGTGTGATCCCACCTACATTTGAAATATGTATTCTTGTGTACCTCCCACCCCTCAACCAAGATGCTTCCTTTAGTAGCAGATGGAGACCAATTCAGAAATGCATAACTGGTCATAGTGCAGAGAACAACTTGCCTATAGGGTACCCAGCCCCAGTGGATAATGCCTAAGGCTTGGGGAACATCTCAGAAGAGAAGGCTGAAAGATTCTAAGAGCCAGAGGAAAGCCACTTCGAGGCCATGTCTTCCATCTAGAACAGGGAAACTGCACCTATCTCAGCTGTATGGCTGCCTAAACAAGATCTGAACAGTGACACCAGGAGTTGACATGCCATCGTGGATGGGGGAAGGCTTACAAGGTGAGGCCCTAGATGAAGAGCTACAGGTAATGACTGACTGCTAAGAGAAGACTTAATCTTGTCCAGGAGTGAGCCCCCTGACTAGTTATCAGCCCTAAACACCAAATGGACTCAACATGTTTTATTTGTATATCTATATGCATGTATTAAAATGTTATTGTTACATATATGTACACATATATATGTACATATATAATATACATCTATATATATATATTCTTATACATATATGTATAACAATACTATTTTTTTTAAAAAGAGGAAAAAAAAGGTCAAAGTTGGGAGGAGTAGGAAGGTTCATTCAGGAGGAGTTGGGGTGAATATAATCAAAATAAATTGTATGAAATTCTCAAATAATTAATAAAATATTTTTTTAAAGAAGAAAGTGAGCTTTACCCTCTTCTCCCTTTTGAGTGTGGTTATTGGCTTCTGACAATATGAAGTAACCTCTATGAGCAGACTCTAAGAGACATTAATGGTTCCTCCTTAATCTGTCCGCTCACTCACTGTCTATGTTTGATTGAGAAGACTTCCAAGCATCTTTGAGGGGGAGCCCAGGCCCTGCATGAGCCTGTGAGTAGCTGCTCTGGAAGAGGACCACACAGCTCAATAGATGCTTTAGGTGACTGCGGCCCCAGCCCACATCTTCACACAGCCTCCTGGCAGACGCTGAGCCAGGACCACATCCCTAGCTCACTCCCACAGTCCTGACCCTCCCAATAAAATGGGAGGAAATAAAGATATCCTTAGTTACTTTTCTACTGCTGTGACAAAACTCCACGACCATTTATAAAAGAAAAGATTTAAGTTGGGGACCATGATTCTAGAGAGTTAGAATCTATGACCATCATGGTGAGAGAGGAGAGAGAGAGGAGAGAGAGAGAAAGAGAGAGAGAGAGAGAGAGAGAGAGAGCACTAATTGGGAATGTTGTGGGCGTTTGAAACCTCAAAGCATCTACCCCCAGAAACGAACCTCCTCCAACAAGGCCCCACCCCCTAATCCTTCCCAAACTGTTCATATCATAAACATCTGTAATCCTTCTCTGGTTACCTCTTTTGCTTAAACTGGATATGTTTGAAAAAGATGTAGAAAATTTACTAGAAACTTTCCTGTCCATATTTTAGTCATGTATTTATCGTCATTGTCCTTCATCATCACATCAGGGTTTTTCTGTGTTAAAGCCCTAGCTGTCCTGGAACTGGTTTTGTAGACCAGGCTGGCCTTGAACTCCTGGAGCTTTACCTGCCTCTGCCTCTCAAATGCTGAAATTAACAGAGTGCACCATCATGCCTGGCTCCTGTCCATTTAAAAAAAAAAATTTCCCATATAGCAAGATCGATGTAGTTTTGAGTCATTTGGAAAAAAAATAATTATCAAGCCAGTAAGATGGTCCAGCCGGTAAAGAAGATTGCCACCAAGCCTGATGACTCTGGGTGGTTCCCTGTGACTCATATGGTGGGTGGAGAGGACCACCTCACCCAGATTATCCCCTCGTCTTCACATGTGTGTCATGGCACACCACACACACACACACACACTCACACACTCACACATACACCAGCACACATACCCACCCCCGCACACAAAAATTTTAAAAGAACAGTTAAAAAACATTTTTCAAATGTCAGTGAGGAGAGAGGAAAGGGAGAAAGAAAGTGAAAGGACATTTTGGAACCATGTGAAGAAAATGTTTAAAGACAGAATGAGCAACCATTTTTAAAGCTTTGCCCCGAGTTATATAACACACGTATGGAAAACTGAGCAAGGGACTTGTTGGAGACTGTTTGTTTTTCAAGGGGAAAAACTGATTTGGAGTAGGCCCAAAAGAACTGGGAGAGGGTGTGTGCACAGAAAGTACACAGTCTTCTTTGCATGAATTTTACCATAAAAAAGAAAATAAATAGAACTGTAGGAATCCAAAATGTTTGGGGGGTTGTTTCTGGTAAGAGGACAGGAGAGATGGCACTTGTTGCTCTTACAGAGGACCCAGGTTTAGTTTTCTGTATCCATGATGGCTTTACAACAGTCTGTTCCAGAAGATCCATCACCCTTATCTAACCTCCAGGGGTATCAGGCATGCATATGAGACACATAAATACATGTAGGTAAGTGTATTAGTCAGGGTTCTCTAGAGTCTCAGAACTTATGGATAGTCTCTATATAGTAAAGGAATTTATTGATGACTTACAGTCTGCAGTCCAACTCCCAACAATGGTTCAGTAGTAGCTGTGAATGGAAGTCCAAGGATCTAGCAGTGACTCAGTCCCACACGGCAAGCAGGCGAAGGAGTGAGAGACTAGTCTCCCTTCTTCCAGTGTCCTTATATGATCTCCAGCAGGGGTAGCCCAGATTAAAGGTGTGGTGCCATCACACCTTTAACAGATTAAAGGTGTGTGCCATAACACCTCAATCCCAGATGACCTTGAACTTGGAGATCTCCCTGTCTTAATCTTCTGGAATCCATAGCCACTATGCTTCCAGATCTCCATACCAAGATCCAGATCAGAAACTTCTATCTCCCAGCCTCCAGGTTAGGGTCATTGGTAAGCCTTCCAATTCTGGATTGTAGTTCATTCCAAATATAGTCAAGTTGACAACCAGGGATAGCCACTATAGTAAGACACATAAAAACAAAATAAATATTTTTTTTGAACTGTATAAATATAGCTCATGCATAAAGCTGGTAGGATTTTTCCAACACTGGAAGAAATAAGGCATCTGATAGAATGTGGGTAGAGTGTGGGTAAATGGAAGAGGTTGGGATAGAGCCCTCACTTGTAGGAGAGACACACAGAGTAGCAGGAAGAATGACAGTATAGAGGCCAGGTAAATAGATGGACGCTGCTGTAAGAGCCAACGGCTTCTGACTGTATCTAGCACAGGCTGTTTAATTGCATGCTGGGGCTTTTCATTTCACTGAACATTGTTTAGGTGTCAAACACACATGCTACGATTGGTATAAACATTATGGGGAAAGTCCCTTTGCTTGCAAAAGAGAAGTAAATAAATATTTGTGGTTTGGTAACTGTTATCTCGAAGGCACGCGAAACTGCTACAGAGGCTAATTCTGAGAAAAATGGAACTTTCAGCATGTATAAGCATG
The DNA here is from genome assembly GCA_902729485.2 of Mus minutoides. Classification (NCBI taxonomy): domain Eukaryota; kingdom Metazoa; phylum Chordata; class Mammalia; order Rodentia; family Muridae; genus Mus; species Mus minutoides. The sequence goes on along the minus strand of CACVCL010019106.1, from coordinate 92,475 downwards.
CGACCAGGACGAGTGTCTTAGAGCCAATGTTCCGGACCAGCAGCTTTTAAATTCGACGCAATTAGATGTTGGCAATGTGAGAAACATTGCCCTCTGAGACAGATAAGCAAAGGCTATAATTGGCATTTGGTCAGCTTGAGAAAAACTTGCCTAAAGGTATTAATATTTTAGATCTCTGGTCCCAGTCTCTGCCTGTTGCATCTCAGTAGCAGACATCAGACCTGATTCCAGACAGAACTTGGTTCTTAGGTTAAAGTTTTACAAATACTTTTTTTGGTATGGATTTTAAACCCCCCCGTCCTTCTTTTTTTGCCTATTAATTTTTAATAAGTTTTATTTTTTTATTTTGTGAGTGTTTTCCTACATTTATGTCCATGCACCACACGTGTGCCTAGAACTAGTGGTAGACAGTAGTTGTGCGTGCTGGGACTTGAACCTGGGTCCTCTGAAAAAGCAGCAAGTTCTCTTTAACACTAAGCCATCTCTTAAGCCCTCTTTTTTGTTCTGAGGCAGGGCCTCATGGTCCAGCTTGCTGTCTCGGCAAGGGAGGCCTTGAACTTCTGATGCTTTGCATCTACTTCCTCGGTACTGGGATAAGAAACCTACTATGGACTGCTGGAGACAGAACTTCACACTTGCCGCCACCCTAATCTCTGACCAGCAGAGACTGGGAATAACGACACTCAAGCCAAGGTAGGTTCTTCAACAACAATCTTGATCTTTTACTCAAGGCAGTAACTGAGCTCTCTCTCAGCAGTCTCCAGGCAGTGAACTCCTCCCTTTACTCAGGCCGTTCCATATATACCCAGCCCTCTTACAGCATCTCACTCCACTCAGTGCTCTCCAATCAGCATCCTCACGCCCCTAGCGCGAGTTGCATGCGCAGGCAGGATAACAGATCATTGGCTAACACTTTGGTAAGGCTATATGACGTTTCAGATCATGCGCTAGGCGCGGATGACTCAGCTGTGCGTTTTCAGAAGTTTTAGTAAACAGGAGGGGGTTACGAGGCTTGGCACTAAGCTGGGCGCCATCCTAGCTCAGTGGTTACACCTGCTTCTCACAGCCCCGGACTCTGGCTCCAACCCCCTGAGGTTTTGTTCTTTTGGTTAGGTGGAACTGATGAAAGGACTTTCGATGTAGCTCTTGCATAAAATGCATAACACCCTGTGATGAATCTCCAGCACAAACAAACAAAAGAGAAATTAAAAACAGGTGTGTTCATACGTGCCTATACATGCCCATAATCTCAGCATGTGAGAATTGGAAGTAGGAGGACCAGGAGTTCAAGGCTAGCCTTCGTTACATCATGATTTGTATGTTAGCTGAGGCTAGGTGAGACTCCACCTCGAAAATCAAAACAACAATAACACATGAAATAAAAATGAGCTGCCCAGCACTTGAGAGGCAGAGGCAGGTGGATTTCTGAGTTCGAGGCCAGCCTGGTCTACAAAGTGAGTTCCAGGACAGCCAGGGCTATACAGAGAAACCCTGTCTTGAAAAACCAAAAAAAAAAAAAAAAAAAAGAGGAACTCATGAATGATTACTTAAATATTGACAGTGGGCTTGAATTTTAAACATTGTTATGTTTTGTGCATACATACATCTTAAAGTTCTAGGCACACGAACTGAGATCCATGCACTTACAAGTTAGCATTAGGACATGAATAATTCACTTGGTGGTTCTCATCTCATGGACCCGACTGCAAAATCCAAACTCAGCTTTGTGCAGCTGCACTCTGGCTCTCCTCATTCATTTAACAGCTTCCGGGGGGTTCTATAAGTGAAGGTAGGAGAGACACAGCAGATGTGTACCACAGCTCCAGAAGTCTAGAGTGGAGAGATGGGTCTATAGTGGATTGACAGTTTAAGAAGGACTGCAGGTGGATCCTGGGGATACTCTTGTTTTTTGTCTTCCCTCTCCTAGCTTTTGCCTGAAAAATCAGACTGTCCTATTAGAAGCAGAAGAGACGGCTGTGGTGGTTGGACATGCTTGGCCCAGGGAGCGGCACTATTTGGAGGTGTGGCCTTGTTGGAGGAAATGTGTCACTGTGGGGGTGTGCTTTGAGCGCTTCCTCGTAGCTACTTGAATGCCTTCTTCTCCTGTTTGCCTTTGGTATAAGAGGTTGAATTCTCAGCTCCTCCTGCACCATGCCTGACTGGGAGCTGCCATGTTCCTGCCTTGATTGATAATGGATTGAACCTCTGACCCTGTAAGCCAGCCCCACTTAAATGTTGTCCTTATTAAGAGTTGCCTTGGTCATGGTGTCTGTTCGCAGCAGTAAAACTCTAAGACAACTGCTATTCAAAAAATCTTTCTTTTCAAATCATAGTGAAAACAATCTTCTGGAATCCAGACTTAGATGGGGAAGAAAGTCTCTTTCACTAAGACTTGAATAGAGCTGTGTCTTTGTGGTTATAACAAAGCGGACCAATTCATGTTTGACCACAACACCCTACACACTGACAATAAAGTAAAAACCAAGAAATATCAAACAATATTGACGAAAACGGAGATGCTTGTAACACAAGAAGACTTACATTGTCTTTTAGAAATGGCTTCCCCTTAGAACACTTACATACGAGCAGTACCCGTGCTCATGTGCACTTGAGTTCACAAGTGTGAACGTGCCCTCACAGCCACAGCCACATGTGGCTCTAGGCGACTCTATATCCCAGCAAGCGGTTGTTCAAGCTTCCTGATTTAAGCGTAGTCTCATTTCTCAGTGGCTCTCTCCAACAGAAATGTTAAATGCAGGGACTATCGAATATTTAAAATGGCAGTTTGCCAACGCTTATAAACTCAAGAGCCTTTTTTTTTTTTTTTTAATCAGCGGGCATAAGTATGAGGAAAACCCAAAGGAATTATGAATCCGTATGGACTTTATATTTCAAGAATGGCACAATAATAAGTGTGGCTGTACACCTCATTGCTAGAGCAACCCACCCCACCTCCGACGCCAGCTCTACTGAGCCGAGCGAAGCCTGAGCTTTGAGCACTCTTGGACAGTTTTTGCCGCTGCAGCAGCAACTTCTATGAAGCTCTCTCTTGCTTCCACAAAAAAAATCAGTTGTTGGTGTCAGTTAGCATTTTGTCTAAGCTCCGTCCCACAGTTACCTGGCAACAGCCAGGTATGCTCTGCCCCATGGTTACACAGCTGTAAGTCTTTTTGCTGGAAATGCAGACGCAGGGGTCTGTCCAGAGGCTGGGTGAGCGCACAGAACCTTGCAGGGTGACTGGGATACGGTCATGCAGCACCTGTCTACCTTCTATTTCCTCCCCCACCTCCTCCTCCCGCCGTTTTCAGTCCCTTCTCTTTGCATGCAGTTTACCTTTGTGAACAAAGCCAAGTCTGTACCGGCTTATAAAACAAAACCTACCCTTCACTGAGTTCTCGTATTTTCCCTCAGCTACCATTTAGGTCTGCTTTCTCCAAAGAGCTAAACTTCTGGAAACACTAATCGATATTTTCCCACACACTGACACCGGCTGTTCTTTTCCTAGTACATTATAATGTACATTATAATCTGGATTTATTTTGCCCTACCCTATAATCTAGATTTCAATGAAATAATACTTGTAAATGTTATAAATAACCTTACTGATGTGGTTAGTGACTGACTCACAGTCCTTATGAACATTTGGTTTGACCACATTCTCCTTTCGGGGATATTCTTTGACTCCGGCTTCTATGACATTGCATTTTTTTGAACAATACAGCCCTCCTAACCTCATTAGTAGGCAAATAAAAACCAGATTTTGCATTAGCATTCATCTCTCACTCAGAAGGACTTCTAATTCTTCTCTCTCTCTCTCTCTCTCTCTCTCTCTCTCTCTCCAATGTATTATATGCCAAAAGCATGTAAATATTTGTCCTCTGTCTTGTAATTGCTCACTGTATAGTCTATGAACTTTCTAGTGATTTCTTTATAATGATTTCTATGAACTGATAAGGCAAAATACTTACCCTCATAGAACACAACTGCAAATACATTGAATAATTGTTATTTTTAAGTGATGAAGTATATAGAGAAAAATGCCCGAAGTCAAGCTCTGGCCTCTAAACGTATGTACAGATAAGTGTGCCCTTCCACATACATATGCAGGACACACACAAGACACACACACACACACACACACACACACACACACACAAATGCAGCATTAATAATTTCAATTTTAAATTTTAAAAGTCCATCCAGCATTGAGGAGATGACTCAGCAAGTCACACAAGTCTTTTTTTTTTTTTTTTTTTTTTCCGTTTTTCAAGACAGGGTTTCTCATGTAGCCCTGGCTGTCCTGGAACTCACTCTGTAGACCAGGCTGGCCTCGAACTCAGAAATCCACCTGCCTCTGCCTTCCAAGTGCTGGGATTAAAGGCATATGCCACCACCGCCTGGCAGTCACACAAGTCTTACAGCCTGAGTTTGATCCCCTGATCCCAAGGTGGAAGGAGAGAACTNTTTTTTTTTTTTTTTTTTTTTTTTTTTTTTTTTTTTTTTTTTTTTTTTTGGTTTTTTGAGACAGGGTTTCTCTGTATAGCCCTGGCTGTCCTGGCACTCACTTTGTAGACCAGGCTGGCCTCGAACTCAGAAATCCGCCTGCCTCTGCCTCCCGAGTGCTGGGATTAAAGGCGTGCGCCACCACACCCGTTCCATGATTTTGGGTGATCTCCACATTCCTGGTGTCATAGCAAGGGTCTAAGAGGGTTAACACATCCTATCGCCTTTCTCCATTGGATGGACATCAGCTTCCAGGAAGACTTTGGAGCTCACCCAGGTTATGTTTGAATTATTCCATTGTATCACTTAACTCCCTCAATCTCTAGCCAAACCAACACAAACCAAACAAAGTAAAACAAAGCAAAAACAAAACAGAAAAAAACAAAAACAAATATTGATTGTCTAATTGCTGGAAAAATAGGTGGACAATAGAATATTTTCTTAACAGTATACAGTCATCACACATTAGATCTTCCTGAGAAAATATAAAAAATAGAATAAATCTGGATTCTGGGATTTACTAGTTTCATTCATAGGGCAAATAAAAATAGATTTTTTTCAATAGCATAAAGCTTCCTCAGAATTCCTCAGCTAATTCCTTTCCTCCTTGTCTCTCTTGACAGGAAAAAGAACATTCAAATTTTACTATATGTTGAAAGGCATGGCAATATTAGACTTCTGTCTTCTAATTTTCTTATATATATGTTTTTATATTATAAAAATATAGTCAATATGTTCATTAAAGAATTTAATATTGCTGACTTTATACTATATAATAATCAATTTGATGCTAGAAAATTATGGTTCTTTTCTTTCATGGACCTTTTATTTCTGTGAGGGGGGTGGGGAAAGATAGAGACAGGACACACAAATAATTATTTTAGGTCATGGAAAATGCTATGAAAAGAAAAAGCAAGAAACACACCAGGTGACTAGAGTGTCACTTTAATTGGGAAGTGCGGAAAGCATCTTTGATGTGGTCACATCAACACATCCTGAGGAAAAAAAGAGACTGCAAGGGTCCTAGACTCAGAATAACTTACCACAAGGAACATGAACATTTACATCGATTATCATAGAGCATGTGAGGGTATAAATACATGTGAAACTGTTCAAAATGATCTCAGTGAGAGAAACACGCAGCAACATTAAAACACCCTATTGCCAAAGCTACTGTGGGGTGATAGGAGCTTGTGCAGTGCGAAACACCGAGGAACCGTGACTCTCTGGTGTGTTTCAGGTTTCACAAAGCAGGTGGTATAAACACAAGGCTTTGAAATAGTGCAATCCACAAATCAGGTAGTGTCTCTGTGCCTGGTCTAGGTGGGGACAGTACAGTGAACGGTTGAATGTAAAGAAAAGAGGGTGTTCGTCCTTAGTGTGGGGTTCAGGAGCCATAGAGGCCTAGCCATGACTCCAGGGTTCATGTTTTACATGACTTTCTCTCTTAAATAAGCATTCTTGGTTTCTGAACCAAGACCTGAAAGTCTATCGTTGATACCTCTGATAGCTCCAGCCCACACAGTTATGAACTCTTATAATTGTCAGATTTCCCACCATTCCTCGTTTCATATGTTTTTCACTGGCTCTATGGCATCCACGAACTTGGTTCAGAATATGCACACAGTAAACATGCCTAGGATCAGTGTAAGAAATGAATATTTGGCAGTTAGTCTCCTAGCATTAAAATATAGTCTCCTGGTAATACAGTCCCAGAGCCTAAACTCCTTTTCAGACTTGTTTTAATCCAAAACTGTGAAACACACATTATTTCTGTTATTCAGATGAGTAAATTCTGAGTCTCCGAGTTGGAGTGTATCCTGACTCTATTGTTAGAATCGATCGGACGCTAGACTGGAGGTTCTGACAGTTAACTTAGGTGTTCACGCTTAAATTTCACTACCTAGCCTAGAGGAAAATTTATGTAAATCTTAAAATTAGGGAAGTCCTAGGAAAGTCATGGGATAAGGAGGGGACTTGAGGATGGAGGGGTTCCAAAATGTCCCTACCGGCCTGTCACTGTACAGTCTCTGGGGTATGTCACAAGAGCACCGAACCTCAGAGGTAGAGCGGAGCGGCATGCCTTATCTCGCGCAGCCGCAGTACAGCTCTGAAGCGCCTCGGCCTGGGGCGGGGTGGGGGGCGGTGAAAGGGGGCGGGACTAGTTGGACGGGGCGTGGCCGACACCTTCGAATGTTGAGAAACTGGCCCGCGGCAGTTCCCCCAGCTCTGACCTGATGTCATTTCCCGTCAAGGGTACTGCTTCCGGGTGTCGGCCCGCTGTCGCTTGTGTGTGGGTGACATCTTGGCGATCGCTTGGAAGCTGCCCTCTTTCCCCTCTCCGGTTCCCGCGTTGTCCGCCGTGCCTGTCTGGGGTCCTCTCCCGGCCTCTACCCCGGGACCTGCTCCCCGCGTTGTCGCCTCCATCGTGAGGTGGGTGTGGTGGCGCAGCTTTCCGCCAGTCTCCCACCCTCGCCCGCAGGCGCCATTTTCCTGTCCGGAGGTGTCCGATCGCACTGCGGGCCTCGGCTCTGCTGCAGCGCCGGTGACTCGGGCACCGGGGGACCTGCGTGGAGGGGTGGGGAACGCCGCGGTGACCGAGGTGGGGTGGCAGGTTCGGGACAGGAGTGCTGGCGTCCGAGGCTACGGCTTCGCTTGAGCCTTGTTCTTTTGTGATTACAGCTTTGAGCTGTAGTGATCAAACAGGTCGCACTGCCCTCCAGCCTCCCTGGGGACGAGGAGAATTTTTTTATTTTTTATGTTTGTAGGGTTTTGCAGTTTGAGAAGCTTCCTCTGAATGGTTCATCTATCCAAGAGTTCAGTTTACCTTTTATGAAACCTTTTTCTATGAAAGGATATAGGTATGCAGTAGGTGATGTTTTTAGTCACTAAACGAATTACAGAAAGGTGCTTTGCTCTTGGCATCGTGTAAATCGTACGTCATTGCGTTTGTTTCAGCGAAGACATACTAACCTTGTCTGAAATGCTGAAGTCTTGAGTTTAAAGGAAGGTGAAAGAATACCAATATTTGCTCTTGGATTTTATTTGAAGATTATTTGGGCTGTTAGAGGGAAGTTTGCCATTAGAGTAGCTACCTGCAGAGAATGTTACGTCATTATTATTATTTTTTGACTGCTGAATTATGGAGACAACGCAGTTGTTTTAATTAGAAACCTAGAAATGACTTGAGGTTTTTTTCCCAATCATTTGGACATGATTGTGGTTTTTGTTTTGTTTTTGAATCAAGGTACAGAATAATGTAAAATAACCTAACCTAGTCTTAGAAGGGAATTTTTTGTCTGTTGTTTTTATATACCTGTTTTTCTATCAAAGGGTCGAATGTGAATAATTAGTTCAAATATGTTTATGACCCTTTTTCATTCAGTTATTTTCTTATGTCAGGTAGTTGAAATGTGAAAGTCGGGGCCTGAAGAGATAACTCGGCCGTTAAGAGCAGTGAGATGGCTCAGCGGGTAAGAGCACCCGACTGCTCTTCCGAAGGTGATAAGTTCAAATCCCAGCAACCACATGGTGGCTCACAACCATCCGTAACGAGATCTGGCTCCCTCTTCTGGAGTGTCTGAGGACAGCTACAGTGTACTTACATATAATAAAATAAAATAAATCTTTAAAAAAAAAAAAAAGAGCACTGGCCCTTCCAGAGTTCCCAGTACCCATATGTTCTATCACAGTATCACAACCATCTGCAACTCCAGTTCCTGGGGATCCGGTGTCATCTGATCTCAGGCACCAGGCATATTAATGTATGCAAGCAAAGCACCATGCACTTAAAATAAAATTAACTGTAAAAATGTTTGATGTTCAGTAAATATTTGTTGATTTACAGGTAGACTGGATATGGGTGTTTATTCTGATACTTGGTAATATTTGGATATAAATGTTTCTGATACAGGAACTATGAATGGGAGGGCTGATTTTCGAGAGCCGAATGCACAAGTGTCAAGACCTATTCCCGGTAACTATCATATTAAATATTTATAATTAGTAACATTTTATGGGTAAGGAAATTTTAATTGCTTGAGTAACAGAAATTGGGCTGGTTTTATGGGTGTGACATAGTCACACGCGCAGCTAAAATGGTTGTTACTGTCTCTAAATTTCTTATTATCTGAACAGGGGTGGAGGTTCGTTTTATATATTTTCATTTAGCACTGTGTCCAGCTTGTCTGTCTGACTAGCAGGTAGTAAGAATAAATTCTGTAGGAAGTCAAAATTGATTTTTTAAAAAAAAGTGACAGGCCAGTTGTTTCAGAGTTTTATTTTTAAAATGTTCTTGTTATTAGTAGACAAAGCTAACTTTTTAGGCTTTTGAGAAAATGACTTCCAATCTTTCTTTAAAAGACATAGGGGGCGGTTACATTCCGACCGAGGAGGAGTGGAGGCTCTTTGCAGAGTGCCATGAAGAGTGCTTCTGGTTCAGATGTGAGTTTCCCTGTCTAAGAACTGTTTAAAAGGATGTACTGGGGTGTTTTGTGGTATCTGTGTATGTGGGTGTGTAGAGGGAAGAAGGCAGGGAGAAATGGTCTCTCTGTGTAGCCTTGGCTGTCCTCAAACTCCATCTGTAGACCAGGCTTGGCCTCAACTCACAGAGATCCTCTTTCATTGTCTCTCGAATGTTGGGATTAAAGGCATGCATCTCCACGAAAACCTGGCTCACTGAGCCTGGAGTTTCCATCATTTGGCTAAATTGGCCAGCCATGAGCCTGAAGGATCTTCCGTCTCTGTCACTCAGGACTGGGATCGCATGCCGGCCTCCTCTCTGGGAGCCAGAGAACTTGGGTTCTGACCCTAGGTGAACTACATGAATCACCTATGTAGTTTAGAGCACAGGAGTAGTCCATTTTGGGTATCAGTTTACTCTAATTAGGACAAAGACAAGATAACAGCTGAAGGCCCCTAAAGCTAACCACTCTATTTTTGTGTGACATAAAATAGATCATGTCACCGGGTGGTTGTGGTGCATACCTTTAATCCCAGCACTTGGGAGGCAGAGGCAGGTGGATTTCTGAGTTTGAGGCCAGCCTGGGCCTACAGAGTGAGTTCCAGGACAGCCAAGGCTACACAGAAAAACCCTGTCTTGAAAAAACTGAAGGGGGAAAAAAATAGATCATGTCAATTGGATAGAACTTAAGCCTAATCCATCATCCCTCCATAGAGTAAGAAGGAAGGTCTGATGGCATGATGGCAAATGGAAGTACAATAACACCAACCTCCCATCGCCTGGACTGTCACTCTGTCTCAGACAGCAAAGTGTTGTCTACTGTAGGATGGCTAACTAATGCACCACCTCGTATCCTCCTGCAGTTCTTCAGGACCATGTATTATAGTCCTTGAACCAAAATGAACTGATACTGTAATCAAAAATGGTTTGTCCTTTGAAAATCCTTACATGATAATACTTGAAGGCATTCAAGCCAGCAAACATTAAAGAAAGCATTTTTAGGGGCTGGTGAGATGGCTCAGCGGGTAAGAGCACCCGACTGCTCTTCCGAAGGTGATAGGTTCAGGTCCCAGCATCCACATGGTGGCTCACAACCATTCATAACGATATCTGGCGCCCTCTTCTGGAGTGTCTGAAGACAGCTACAGTGTACTTACATATAATAAATAAAATAAATCTTAAAAAAAAAAAAAAAGAAAGCATTTTTCCAGCAGAGGTAAAACCTGTTAATAAGGGGCTGGTGAGATGGCTCAGCGGGTAAGAGCACCCGACTGCTCTTCCGAAGGTAATAAGTTCAAATCCCAGCATCCACATGGTGGCTCACAACCATCCGTAACGAGATCTGGTGCCCTCTTCTGAAGTGTCTGAAGACAGCTACAGTGTAGTTACATATAATAAATAAAATAAATCTTTAAAAAAAAAAAACCTGTTAATAAGTAAAATAGGAAGCAACCAAACCCTAGGGTGTCTTCAGATTACATCTGATGGCAAAGCTAATGTCCAGTTACAGAGTTAGAAATCTTGATCATAAAATTTCTATAATAGTTAAAATGATTCTTAGTTTTTGATTGCCACATAGTTCAGACAAGAGTTGAGCAGACTACAGCCATGGACTGAATGTGGTTTTTGTATTTAATATGCTAAAAATAATTTTTACATGTTTAAAATGGTTGGAAGGAAAAGGCTGATTTGGTTGCATATGTATGCAAATTACTGGAATTAATATTTTGTGTCCATAAGTAATATTTTATTAGAAAAGGCTAAGTTCATTGTTTTCATGTTTTGTCTTGAGGTGCTTTTGCAGTTGTATATTTGGCACACAGACTGTTTACCCTCTCATACTTCATAAAGCATGCCATTCACCAGGTGCATGTAGTTATTTGAGTTAAAAATAATTATGATTAAAAACAAAAAGCAAAATTAAAGGAGCATTGGTGGAGTTCAAAGGAAGCTGGACACTTGGATCTCAGAGTCTTTCTATGGTGTGTGTTCCTTAGAGACCTAGGATCAGGGTTTTTATTGGGGACTGATCACATGGGCACCCGTAGCTTATCTGGTACTGAAATTCTAGACTCCCAGATGAAAAGTAGGTTTTCAGTATAGCCTCTGTTTGTACAAAAAGGTGAGACATTTCATTTAGGTAAATTTATTATTATATGTAAGAATACTGTAGCTGTCTTCAGATCTCATTATGGATCCTTGTGAGCCACCATGTGGTTACTGGGATTTGAACTCGGGACCTTTGGAAGAACAGTCAGTGCTCTTAACCGCTAAGCCATCTCTCCAGCCCTTAGGTAAATTTATTATCAGTCTGGGGAACTGTCTACTGGTCAGTTAGCAGACCTATTGCTTGCCAAGCTAGTGACCCAAGGATCAACTCCCACCATTGCAGAAAAATAGGCATTTTTTTTAGATATTTTCATATGGTTTCAAGGAATATTTAAACTACATGATATTCTATTCACATGGTCAAATATATTTTATATTTTGGTTTAGATAGTATAATATGGAGCCTAAAATCTTAGGATCTGATATTAGGCATATTTTGGTAGGTTATGAGACTTAATGCTGATTTAAGTATATGGATTTAAGTGAGTAAGGTTCTTAATATCTGTACTTTATTTTGTAACTGGTAGTACTGTGAGCTCCCTGATATGGATGTGATGGTAAAAGGCACATGAGATGATCCATTGGAGGCATGTACACTGGGATTTGGTTACCTTGGTATCTAGTGTTCTTCCTGTGCTGTGCTTCTCCAGCATTCCTGCTTCCCTGTTACTTCAGATGCGACTCCTCATCATTTTACTTTAAGTTGATTATTTTAATGAATTGCTATTGGAAACTAAATACAGATGGTTTCTTGAGTTACATTAATATTTTGAAATGTTTTCTGAAAATACTCCTTTATTTTGCTTTTTATGCACAGTGCAGCTATAGAACTCTTGGTTGTTGAATCTTCATCTTGATGGTTTTCTTGTTACTGAAACTGATTTATCTCCTAGGATACTCAAAACAGTGTTTTCCTTTTGTTGATACTGATGAGTTCTTTTTCTGCCTATAGCTGTGCCGTTGGCTGCCACGAGTATGTTGATTACTCAAGGATTAATTAGTAAAGGTAAGTGTTTAAATTACACTTTGGATATCTTCCTTTATCTTATTTTCCTGATTCTTAGGTAAGAAAGTATTATCTTACTCAATAACCATGATCACTGATAAATTTATACAGTGTTAGAATAACTATCTAGACCCACTCAGTGGATTCTATTGATTTGATATTTTGATGTCATTGGGCATGTGATTTAATTGTTATAGTGCCTGCCTATGTGCAGGAAGCCCTGAGTTTGAACCCTGGCACTGTGTAAAAGAACTGAGTGTGGTTGCACATGTCTGTAATCCCAGCACTTGGGAAGTAGAAGCAGGAAGATCAGAAGTTCAAGGCCATCCTGCGTTACTTGAGACCCTGCCTCAAAAACAAAAACCCCAATCATCCAAATAGAGAATTTGGTATCAATAACAATCTATAAGAGCAGAAAAGGACCTTAACATTTGTTTCTAGGTCTGGAGGGATGGTTCCGTGGTTAAGAGCATTTGATACTCTTCCAGAGGACCTGAGTTTAATTCCTGTACCCACTTCAGCTTCTCACACAGGCATACATTAATAACCAAGCAGCCAACCCTTGTGGCTGGCTAGTTTGTAAGAACAGCAAACCTGGGCTGACTGAACACTGTGGCATCTTAGAGATTGTTAGAAAGACAGTTAATGGGTCCATGCTAAGCATACTGAGTCATTGCAGTCTGTTTTACACATTTAAGGTTTTTCATATGTACTGGCTTAAAGACCTATAGTTCCCTATCCTGGCCTTCTCTTTTCATTTTGGGGCATAGGTAAGGATGAGTTGGCATTCAGAAAATACTTAGAGGGCCTGGAGAGATGGCTTAGCACTTAAGAGTGCTCATGCTACTGCGGAGGATTCAGGTTTGATTCCAAGTACCCATGTGGTAGCTATCTTAGTTCGAGTTAAGAAGAAAACATTTAATTGGGGCTGGCTTACAGTTTCAGAGCTTTAGTCCTTTATTGTCAAGGCAAGAAGAACGACAGCATGCAGGCAGACGAAGTGCTGGAGAATGAGCTGAGAGTTCTACATCTTGATCTTTATAGCAGGAGGAGCCTGCCACATTATTAGGCCTAGATTGAGCACATAAGACCTCTAAGCCCGCCTCCATGGTGACACACTTCCTCCAACAAGGTCACGCCTCCTAATAGTGCCACTACCTGTAGGCTAAGCATTCAAACTCAGGAGGCTGTGGGAGCCATTCTTCTTCAAACCAACACAGTGGTTGACAGTTATTTATAACTACAGTTCCAGAACACAATAGGCCAAGAACCCAATCTTTAAAATAATTTAGAAATTTAGGGGTCTGGCTAATAATATGGTTTTACCTGTCTGTGTAAGCATGCAGGTGTGGTCCTGTCATTATCAAACACCTCCACAAGTTATCTCCCTGCGCCAGAATTCAAGTAGGTAGACTAGGCAGGCCAGCAAGGCCCAGTTCTGCGATTATTATGTACACTTTACCAACTGAGCTATGTCCCTAGCCGATAATAATCTTTTTAATATTCCCCAAAGGAACTAACTTTTGTTAGCTTAAGTAGTACAATGTATATCTCTGATATTCAGTTTAGGTTAAGTATTAATACCTTAGTGGTGTAGTCAGCAGAGTTGCTTGTTAAATTTATTTTGTGAATTACCAGACTTTTGTAGCCTCTACCTACAATAGTCTGCTATTCTTTGTAGTCCTGTTTTGGCTTTTGGTTTGTATCCTATGCACATTTTTCGTAACAGGAGCTGGAAATTGCTCTGTCACTGAGCTACATATACCCCACTCTAAGCTAGCAATGGCGTGGATTTTAGAGACAGTGCTTGCAGCTACATCCCCTTGACTGACTCAGGGAGGGGATTTGAAAGTGCAGATGCTGCTTACTGTTAAGCCTCACACTGTGGGCTCTGTCCCCTGAGCCCACTCGTGGTCGGAAAGAACCACCTCCTGCAAGTTGTCTTCTGTCCCTGGGGTGCTGGCCAACCATCCACACAAAGTGCATGCACACGTACACACACACAGTAAACAGGCAATCAAATACGGCTCCGTGCCTATCTCTATACCAACAGTGATGAACTACTTTTTTCTTTTAAATTAGAGTCCAGTATATCCAGTTTGTGTGGTCTCTGTAAAACCATGGTCTACTAGGATGAGAAGGTGGTCTCTTACACTTTTTTTTAACATATGCTTTTTCTTTTATATTTAAAATTAAAAGCCACCTGGACTCAAGGCTCATGTCACTGACCCTGCCCTGCTTTGGAAGGAGTATTTTTGTTTACTGCACTGATGTTTTTTCCTTACGTCCTCCAACATTTATGGCTATTACTCTTACTGTATAGTAGATCTTAGTACCCGGTGATAGTTTATTATTTTTCAATGTTACCTTGGCTTTTTGTGTCTACATATGTTTTTTTGGAATAAGCAAAATGTTTTTATTTTAAGTTGAACCTTGAGTTTGAAGGTGAATTTTTGAAGAATTGTCTTTTTCACAGTACTTAACATTTCACCTATTGAGCATGGTGTATTTTGTCATATTCAATTTTCTCATTTTTAATGTGGAGCTGTTTTATATGTATGACTGCAGTGTTTCCTGGCTCTTGGATGATTTTAGCCCTATAATTAATCAAGTCTTTTCATACTTTGTTGTTGATCTTGTAGATAAAACATTTACTTAGTCTCTTGACTGTCAAGTGGTCATTCTTTATTTACCTATTCCAGTAGTCTGTAGAGTTTGACATTTAGAAAAAATCTTGACACTGAATTCACAAAAAGGAGTTACTGTTGGCACTTGCTGTTTTGCAGTAATTGAAACTTTTTTTTCCTTCTCTAACAACATTACTGAGAAATACTTAATTCTTCTTTAGGAATCCTGTCAAGTCATCCAAAATATGGTTCCATTCCTAAACTTATATGTAAGTATGAACAGTGCTATGTTTTTCCTAGAAATGATTAAATTTAGATCAGATATTTTGGGTAATTTATGTTACATGTTTGTATGATTTATAAATCAAATAAAATTTTTCATTAAATGTACTGCTTGACAGTTTTTGTTTGTTTGTTTGTTTGACAGTTTTAATGTCAGCATAAAAATCCCTGTGTTGGTTCAAGGGTTCTCCCTTTTGCTCTTTTTTTTTTTTTTTTTGGTTTTTCGAGACAGGGTTTCTCTTTAGCCCTGGCTGTCCTGGAACTCACTTTGTAGACCAGGCTGGCCTCGAACTCAGAAATCCGCCTGCCTCTGCCTCCCGAGTGCTGGGATTAAAGGCGTGCGCCACCACGCCCGGCAGGGTTCTCCCTTTTGCAATAGAAAATAATTTCATTTAAGATTACTTTAAACACAGTACTTAAAAATAAATTATTGGCCGGGTGTGGTGGCACAAGCCTTTAATCCCAGCACTCGGGAGGCAGAGGCAGGCAGATNTTTTTTTTTTTTTTTTATAGATTTATTTTATTTATTATATGTAAGTACACTGTAGCTGTCTTCAGACACTCCAGAAGAGGGCGCCAGATCTCGTTATGGATGGTTGTGAGCCACCATGTGGATGCTGGGATTTGAACTTATCACCTTTGGAAGAGCAGTCGGGTGCTCTTACCCGCTGAGCCATCTCACCAGCCCAATTCTTAAGTATATATTTCAAACGTGAGCTGGTGCTAATAAAGATATTTGGAGTTTTTGTTTATTTTGTTATTTACAAAACTATAAATCAGATAAAAAAGGAAAAGCAAAATCTGAAGGTTCAAAGTTGTTTACAGCTTTAAATAGAGGAAAAAACTAGAGTCAGCATCATGTCCAGTGGCGGGGGATGGATGGGTGGTCGGTCATGTGTGCTAGTGGGCATTGTGAGCTACTATGAAATCTGGGTGACGTGTATTTGATAAACTGAAGAGATACAATATAAAATTTCTAAAGAAAAGTTTACACCCAGTAAAATAGTGTAAGCGCTTAGTTAGTGATACTAGTTGCAACATGTGATATTTTATCCTCTCACCCAAACTTACTACAATGTGATTTTGTTATTTAAAGTTAACGTCAGTTCTTCAAAACAAAACAACTACAAGAAAACTCTCGCAAAAAGATAATGTAGTGGGATGGCATACGCAGTCCAGGCCCTGGGAAAGGTAAAGTGGGAGATTAGCAGACCAGCCCATGCCCATCTCAGTCCTGCGAAACTAAACACTTAGGTTCCAAAGGGAGGTGTAGTGCCACATGTCGTTAATTCCATCACTTTAGAGGCAGAAGCAAGTTGGTCTATGTGAGTTCATGGCCAGCCTGGGACTGTAAAGTGAGGTCCAGGACAGCCAAGGCTACACAGTGAGACCCTGTCCCCCAAAATAAGCAAGCAAACAAACAATATTTTTTCAGAATTCTAAATTTAATAAAGCAAACAAATCAAACAAAAATCATATTTTATAAACAATAAACAAACATTTTTTTTTCAAATTTCTAAATTTAGTAAAGCAAAAAAATTTAGTAATAGCCCATTTCTGACTTTCTTCAGATTATGGTTTGGATTTTATATTGTGAAAATATAATCTGTAGGTAGGTAAGATCGTTAAGCTGACTGATGAATTATTTCATAATGGAAACAATAAATTTTATGAGTAGTAATACCTATGTCTGCGTCAGCAAGGCATAGAGTATATGGGCTGTAGCTGTGGACATTCCCTCCTCCTCCTCCCCATTATGGGCAGTATGGACGTGTTTATGAAACCTGATCTGAAGGAGGCTTTTCTTTGTGAGAGACACCCACCCCCAAAGCTAAATACTTAGAAAATTGAATATATGTTTTTCTATTTCCCTTTATGGAGTGACTATTTACTTCTGAGGCAGTTATACTATAGCTCAATCTGGTCTCCAACACAGGGTCTTCCTAAGTGAGCCTCTCTGGGGTTGAGATTACCATAGTCATCATCATGTTTACTTAGTGACCATGTTTAAGGTGCTTAAGTGGGTCAGGACATAGCTTGACTGCTTTTATAACAGAAACAAACTTTATTCAACTGCTTATAAATAACTTAAAGTTATGAGTATTTTAGAAATTCATAGCTTTTATACCTTAATAAGGGCAATGACCCTTTGTTCTTATGTATTATGATATTCTTTTTCAGGCACTATACTCAAAAGTCTAAATTTGACTCAAATGTGAGTGGTCAGTCCTCTTTTGGGACATCTCCAGCAGCAGACAACATAGAAAAGGAGACGCTTCCTCGTTATGAGCCAATTCCGTTTAGTGCTTCTATGAACGAATCCACTCCCACTGGTATTTCTGACCATATTGCCCAAGGTAGAAACTTCTCTTGAAATGAATTTCAGCATTTTATGGTCCAACGTATGTATACACTTTATTTGATGCTCTTTTCTGCTGGATCTCACCTCTGCTACTGTCTGCTGTCAGCCTAACTTCATCCATCAGCCTGACTCAGCACGTCTGTTCTTTTTGTTGGTCTCTTCATTCATCCAACATACTCTTGCTAGGTGTGGAAGAACAAAGATGGGCAAGGCCTGCTTTGTCAGTTTAGGCTTCTTGTCAGTTTGTCGTAGGCTACAGAAGTAGATGGGAAAGTCACAGATTGTCCAGTGGCTGAATGTTGACAAACGTAGAGGTCCAGCAAGGAAGTGATGACTCTACCTGTGGTGAGCCGAGGCTTCAGGGAGGGGTAGGTTATATATTTGACTTTCAGTTTCCGGTCTAAAATTGTAAAGAAAGTTATATCTGTTGTCATGCAAGAAAATCCACTTAAAAATCCATTGCAAAGTTTGTGTAAATACAAAGTTCAGAGTGCAAACGTGAGGTAAGAACTTTAGGTTAAGGCCGGATTTAAATTGTTTAAAATTTGCTCTGATCATGTAATTAGTCATCAGATAACTAATTTATATTTGCATTTTGAATGGAGATGCTAATGCTTCTCATTTGATGAAGTAATTGGACACAATGCTGGTAGACAGTTAGCAAATACTAGATTTCTTCCTTTATTCTACTCTACAGTGAAAAGAAGGCAGTTCTTTATCTAGAAACCTAAAACACCAAGAGTTGTAGAAACCAGAAGTTAGGACTGGGACACATGATGCGGTCTTTATTTATTTAAAATATTTTTTTACCTACTATATTTTGTTATAGAACTTAGTATGTTTACTTATTTTCATTCCCATCCTGATCTTCTGTGTGGGGATATTATATATGATAATAGTTTTCTAAAGTTTGACATCTTAACTCAGATGGCTTGGTTTATGGTAGAACTTTGTAGAGTACACGTTGACAATAATTTTGAAGGCTAATTTAGCAACAGTTACAGTTTTGGCTTTGTTTTGTCTTTTGAAATCTAGATTGAATCTACATACAGATGAGAGAGTGGGGGGAGGATGCAGTGGAAACCGAGAAGCTGGTGATAGGTTAAGGAGTGCTTAAGACGGTGTCAGAAGGGATGTGGGTATCTCTGAGCATAAAGGATCCAACAGTATGGCTCCTTAAATTAATTAGAACTAAGGGAGGGAGATATAAAGTCACCTTCTGTTGTCTTGGCCGTGTTTCAGTTGCCCACTAGCTGTAGCCATGCATGCTGTGACACTTGGTTTGGAGGTGGCCATGCAGAATACTGTCACTGGAGATGTCCTGGGCACAGAGGAGAGGCTTGAGCTAGGGGAATGTCGTTGAATCCCTTAATCCTAAGATGGCCTCCGTGTTCTTCTGGTTGGGATCAAAGATACCAAGTATATTCCAGGAACAGGAGGAGTTGAGACACCATCTTTCTATGAAGGCAGCTCTTCTTGTCCTTTGCCTGTGTTCATTTTCCAGACCTGTTCAGACCTGTTCTCCCTGTATTTAGGCTTGCCCAGCTCTTTCGTTGCAGTGATGTGCATCCTTCCTGCCATTTTCATCAGCATAATCTTGTGTTCTAAGCTTTTCCATGTAAAAGCAGATAAAAGTCTCTTTGGTCTTTACCCACAAGTGAGAAAGATCCATACTTAATATGACTAATGCCCTCTGAGGCAGCCATCCTTCTGTCCGGCTGTGGGGTTGTGTGTGTATTGTCATCCTCCCTCCAGATCAAACTTAGCACTCACCATTGTGTCCTCCGTCATCCCTGTCCCCCATCCCTGCCGTGTCACCACCCCCTCCACCCCATGCTCTGCCCAGATGCTGCTGTCCCTTCCAAGACACCTTCTACTTCTGCTGGAAACTTGTTTGCCCCCTTGTTAGCTCTTTTTCAAGGATCCAAAGACTTAGTGATTTTTTTAAGTAGAAGGCATTCTGCCATACCTGTTGGTTAGTTTTAGCCACTGCTGTTACACGCTTTAGTATTCCTTCCAGGTCTTAGTAACTTGCACAGAGCTGTAAAGCATATTCTCAGTATCCTGCCAGAGTGTTTTCAGTCAGCTTTCCACATGGAGAAAATGTGAAATCTCTGTCAATCTTGTGTGTGGTTTATATTTTCATTTATCACAAAACATCAGAAAAATATGTTTTTCTTTTTTGCATAAGAAAAAGTTAGACCTGGAAGGAATTCTGGAGGTCATGTATTCACATTATTTCACAGTCGGAGAAAACAGGGCTCGGAGAAGCTTAGTGATTTGCCCAAGGACTTGTGCCAATGGCTAGTCAAGTGAGGGTTACAGACCCAGCGGTCCTGACTACCTCAGGACTTTAAAGATACCTCTTGGGAGGGGAAATGAGTTCACTGGTTGTTTACCACTAATGCAGTTCAAATGTTTAAATGAATAGAAGATCATTTTCTAAATTAATGTAGGATTATTTTTCTTTTTATCCAGCAGATATTGGTTTCTAGTCAGGGTATATTAGAGCGAATTACCAGTTGAAATCCTGTTTTATATTGATACAGTATACTTTGCCAAGATAAAAGATTCAAGTTGAAAGTGCTACTTAATTCTCGTTGCTTGAAAGATTCTGATTATTCTCTGGAGTTTCAAATTAATATCCTTTATAAAAATTGATTCAAAATTTAGTTTGTATATTACTAAAATAACATGACTAGTTTATGGACCTTGCTGGAAAGTACTTTCTGTGTGGTGTACGAACTTGAGTAGAACAAATCACTGAATGTTTTCATCAGTTATGCTTTTGAAATGTTTGTATGGCCGTTTAGCTATGTATATACTTAAACTGTGTTGCATATTTGACCTGTCAGTAACTACAGAGTCCACGGGGTTGTTTCTGATGCTGCTCACACAGGAGCTTTCTTTGCTAGGGAAGAGAGCAAGTGGCTGAAGTTGACCTTTTCTTCCACCTCAGTACTGTGAGTCAGACTGGTGGAATGAGGCCCACGCTGCTTAAAGGCAGATTCTTACCATGAAATAGTTATTTTAAGTATTTTTGTTCAAATACCATAAACATTCATAAAAAATTTTAAGTTGTATGTGCCCATAGATTTATTAATATGATTTACTGTCAAGCTTTGTTCTGTTGTGACCAGTAGACTCTCTAACTCTATACATAGCATAATGACTGCAGCATTTAGTAAGTTAAAGCCATACTGTTAGATCTTATAATTACTATTCTTTTTCTGGCCATGGCTAAGTTTATAAAAATTTCAAGATTAATCTTAAATTTTAGAAATACAAGGGAGAAGGGATTTACTTCTGTAGTTCTCTTGGAAGAAGCCTCTGGCATCTTTGGAATGGTAGCAATAGTTTGGTCTTATATTTTATCTTTCTGTTTCAGTTTTAGGTAAAAGGCATTTGCAAAATTTAGTCACTTTAGATTTATCCATTTCTTATGACCACTTATTAACTGTTTGTTGTTTTAGGACCTGAGCCCAACCTTGAAGAAAGTCCCAAAAGAAAAGGTGTTACATATGAGGAATTAAGGAGTAAGAACAGAGAGTCCTATGGAGTAACTTTACCCCACAAGACTGACCCCTCAGTCAGGCCTATGCAGGAAAGAGTGCCCAAAAAAGAAGGTACGATGACAGTTGGGGCTGCTCATGACTCTACATTGGAAGCTGAAGCTTGAGCTTAAGGTGTTATTAGGTTAATATATCTAACTCTTCGAGATATTTACCAAAATAAATTATTTTTAGAAGAATAGTCACTGACGAGTGGGTGAGATGACTCAGCAGGTAGAGGCACTTGCCACCAAGCCTAGTGACCTGCGTTTAGTCCCTGTGGAGCTGGTGGATGCTAGAGAGAAATAACCAACTTCAGCACGTTTAGTCCTGTGGAGCTGATGGATGCTAGAGAGAAATAACCAACAAGGTTTTTCCCTGTAACCCTGACTATCCTAGAACTTACTCTCTAGACCCAGCGGTCCTGGGTCCTCAAACTCACAGAGATCTGCCTGTTTCTGCCTCTCAAGTGCTGGGATTAAATGCACGTGCCACCATTGCCAACTAATAATTTTTTTTTTTTTTTTTTTTTTGTTTTTTGAGACAGGGTTTCTCTGTATAGCACTGGCTATCCTGGAACTCACTTTGTAGACCAGACTGGCCTCAGAAATCTGCCTGCCTCTGCCTCCTGAGTGCTGGGATTAAAGGCGTGCGCCACCACACCCGGCTTCAACTAATAATTTTTTAAGTTACTTATTTCACAGTTCCCACTTAATGGTATTTCAAAGAGTGTTGTGTGCAAGAAAACAAACCCTAGTCAGGAAGACACAGAACAAGGAAAGCAGCTCTTAGTACAGTGTTCTTCCTTATGGAGGGTCACCTTGGGAACGAATACCTCTCCCTAACTATTGAGTGTGTCTGCTGCCGAACCAGGGTTAGTGACCAGAGGCTGATGACCGTCCAGTAATGGTATTCGAGCAAAATTATGGAGTCATAATTGAGTAGTAAGAGCTTTATTGTACGTTTGTGTAATGGAAAGGGTTATACATCTTACAGGCAGGCTTTTATGGCTTTTTCCAGAGGAGGAATTTTACTTTTTATCTATAATTAATAAACTTTAAGTTATAATTTAATTTTGTTGGATAGCAGTATGTTCAAAAAGTAAAACTTTGGACACTTTTTTATAACCATTTTTATTTAGAATTTTATGACTTCTAAAAAATGTCAAGGGCTGGGACATGGTTTTCTGTGCGCTTATTCAAAAGTTGAGGGAAGTGCTTAGAAGTGTACAGGACCCTATATATAGGTTTCTATATATGGCACAACAAAGTAATAAATATGTAATGGGTAAATAAACTATCAAAGGCAGGAACGAGTCTTAATGCCTCCTGGAGAACCGTGTATGGCAAAGTGCAAAAATGCATAGCAGTACTTGGTAATTTAGAGCCAAGTCTGTCTAGTTGCTGACAGCTGCTTATCTTACAGCTGCTTCCTCAGCCTTGAGGCATTACAATATTGTACCTTTGGAGTAGATATGAGACCTGGAACGCTGCTGTGCCCCACTGTAGGCACGGCCTTTGTGCTGGCTGACAGAGGCTGCGTGTAAGCCTGACACACACAGGGCAGGAAGCTGTCTGCCCTTCTATGCTTCTTTACTCCGTGTCTCACAGATAGATACATCTGCACTCAGGAGTCAGACAAGAACTGCTATATTTTACTCAGGTTTTAGTTTAACAGGCTAGGGGAAGCTTTGGTGTACTTTTGGCATTTGCTCCATTTGGCATGTGGAACTTGAGCTGCACGTTCTTGAAGTGCTGTTTCATGACTCAGTGATAAGACAGAAGAAAACATAGCTCTTCTCTTTCTAGAAGAAAACTTGAGGTTTTTCTTGTGCTTTATATTTCAATTAAAGAAAAGACCTGTTATGAAATTGTGATTTTTATTTTTCTAAAATGTTCTGAAATCTAGTTAGAAATTTGGATATTGGTACAGTGTAGACTCAGAATCATTGAAAGTATTAATACTTTGANTGATAAGACAGAAGAAAACATAGCTCTTCTCTTTCTAGAAGAAAACTTGAGGTTTTTCTTGTGCTTTATATTTCAATTAAAGAAAAGACCTGTTATGAAATTGTGATTTTTATTTTTCTAAAATGTTCTGAAATCTAGTTAGAAATTTGGATATTGGTACAGTGTAGACTCAGAATCATTGAAAGTATTAATACTTTGAGCTTTAATCTGGGCTCATGCTGTGAGACTCAGCACTGGGGGGGCAGAGGTAGATAGAGCTCTGGAGTTTGAGACCAGCCTGGTTGATAGAGTGAGTTCCAGGGCAGCAAGGGTTGTTATACAGACAAGAAGCTCTGTTGTCTCAAAAAAAGTACAAAACAAAAATTGAGCTTTATTTGGATTATCTATATTAGTATTTATTTTGCTAGAAATGAAGATAGAAAGCATATTAACAGCAAAATTACACATCATAGGTATGATTCTAGAAAAATATCATGTGGTTATAAAGAACAAAGCAAACTGATAGAACACTGGGGCAATGGACTGATTTTAATGTGACTTCCAGACTCTCAGAAGAGCCTCATCTCTGCATTGTTAGAAGTACCTGAGCTTCGCCATAGGTGTTAACTCACAAATGGAAGCTCTGGATAAGAAAAACTAAAGGAGTGCAGTGGGTAGGGCTGGATGTAGCTCCGGGTGCTGTCCCAGCTGCCCAGGCAGGCCCTGGCTTCCATCAGCGCTGCCAACAGAAGACAGGAGTGAGTTGGAAGTTTAAAGTGTGAGATGCCAGAATATGGAAAATAGTTTCTCCTTGTCATTTAACAGTTGATAGGCAAGATTAATTACACTTGTATTACTTTTTATGAAAAGCAAAATTCTAGTTTATTAGTTGTTTTTGTTTTTTAAAATATCTTTTGGTAACTGTTTTGGTATGCACCCCATATTCATTTAGGTAAATTTGTAAAGGCAAACATTCAGACCTTGGACTTAAAACAGATCTTTAAATCTCAGTTCTTGTTAAGGCTTACACCTTGGGCAAGTTACTAATCAGCTTTCTCACCTGTAAAATGGGGGTTGCACAGTTATGTAGTCTGATAACAGGGCATTTGTAGACAGCCCCACTACAGTTGACTCTCAGAGGGTCTTATTCACCCAGTGCAAACACAGCGTCTCATCATCATAACAGAGTTAACGTGGTGTCTTTGATTGTTTGGAATCATCAGTTATTTGTGCTTTTTTCCTAGTCAAAGTAAACAAATACGGAGATACTTGGGACGAGTGAAAGACTCCTATCGTTGGACCTACTGAAGGCCTTCCCCCCTTCCGTATCCAGCTTCATCCAGGTGTCGTTTGTACCTCCATGCTTGGACTCAGCAGCAGACTTCATAAATACATTTAAAAGGAAATCCTGGTTTGTGTGATTTAACATGATGCTTTACAGACTCAGATTTTATGTTTGCTATTGTGTAAATGTCCCGGCCTGGGCACTGAGAATGGTGGTTTTACGCCGTAGTTGTGTGCACTTGGGGAAATTGTTTTCAGTTACAGGGAGAGACCCATGAAACTCAACTGTGACTCTCCATCAGCCCAGCCCGGGGGACGGTCAGCCCAGCCCGGGGGATGATAACTGATAGTGCATGTTGAAGGGGGAGGGAGGGGGGCGCAAGCACACGCCTAGGGCTCAGCTTCGCATCCGTTATTAAAAGGCCTTTCTCCAGCATTTACTCGAGCATCTTAATGTTTGTGATGAATAAAATGTAAAAACGGAGCAACTGTCATTCACATTTTTATGGCTTTGTTTGAAATTTGCTAATGCGTTTTCATGTGAAGGTCTTAAGTAAGTGGTATTTTAAGCAAAAGAAATTTGCGATGCAAATAGACTCCAATACACAGTAATAACTTTTTTTTTTTAAAGATTTTATTTATTTATTTTATTTATTTTATATATGACGAGTACACTGTAGCTGTCTTCAGAGACACCAGAAGAGGGCATCAGATCCCATTACAGATGGTTGTGAGCCACCATGAGGTTGCTGGGAATAGAACTTGGGACCTCTGGAAGAGCAGTCAATGCTCTTAACTGCCGAGCCATCTCTCTAGCCCCTAGCTAACTGTCTTTAAGAAACTCATGGTTTTTGTGTTAGCTTTTTGTCTCTAGAACAAAGTTTCTGAGACAACAAAGAAGAAGTCTTATTTGTCTGGTTTGGGCCTGGAAGCACAGGTCGAAGACACTAAAATCACCAACAAGGAAACCAGAAGCCATTGTCCCACAGTCGCCTTTCAGGGCCTGCCATCAGAGCTCTGAATTTTACACAAGGCCTCACCTCAAAGGTCCTACTAAGATCCACTAGTGCCACTCTGGGGACCAAGTCTTTAACACATTAACTTCCTGTGGGGACATTTCAGATCCTAATCAGCATAGATAGTTTCCATATTATGCTATAGTTTTATTATTGAGCTAAAGTTTATTTCTGGTTTGGGTGAACTGAAATGTGGTCTTAGACCAGAAATGTTTTTGTTGTTGTTGTTTTATAGTTTTTCGAGACAGGGTTTCCCTGTATAGCCCTGGCTGTCCTGGAACTCACTCTGTAGACCAGGCTGGCCTTGAACTCAGAAATCTGCCTGCCTCTGCTTCCTGAGTGCTGGGATTAAAATGTGCGCCACCACGCCCGGCTGACCAGAAATGTTTTAACTGTTACTATAAAGTAGCCCCCAAATTGGTGGCTTAAAGAGTTATGGCTGAGATTAGTGGTACGGTTAATTCCAGTATTTGTGAGGCTGAGGCAGAGAGATTCAAGTTTGAGGCCAGGTTGGGACTATAGTAATGATTACTTCTAGATTAGCCTGTGTTACATAGTAAGGATTCTGTCTCAAAACCAAAACCAAAACAAACTCCTCTTTCCTAGGAGTCCCATTGCACAGCTCATAAAAAGTGCAAATGCTCATAGAGCCTGGTTGTCGCAGGCCCATGTCTGGGTAAAGCTCCTCTCATCTTGGAGACCTGTGAACTCAAGTTACCTGCTTTGTAAACCCTCAATATGCTAATCTATTAGGCATAATGTCACTATTTAGCTCTTGCTGTTGAAGAACTAAAAGGCAAACACCAGTCTTGTCCTTAGTAATTCTGAGGTCTGGCCAGTTTCTATAGTTTCTTATGAATGGGACTTAGGTATCCTCCCTCTGGCTACTGTTGCAGGCTCTTGGCCCTCTCCCCTGAATCCTCCTTTTCCTAAAGGTGTCTCGTGTTTGTGTCTATGGAATTTTCTCAGCCTATCCTATTCACAGGGAGCTGAAGAGCCAAAGGCCTCATGCCATTCTGCCAGAACCAACTTAATCCTTTCTAAAACCTTGGACTTCTCATGGATCAATGAGTCATTTTATTACACAAGTCTCCCATGTCTGTTGGACTCCCATGAGACTGAGATTTTACAACACCTTGGACTAGCACCAAGGCATGTCCAAGAAACCATTTGTATGTTTGAAATGTGTCTTAGTCAGGGTTTCTATTCCTGCACAAAACATCATGACCAAGAAGCAAGTTGGGGAGGAAAGGGTTTATTCAGCTCACACTTTCACACTGCTGTTCATCACCAAAGGAAGTCAGGACTGAAACTCAAGCAGGTCAGGAAGCAGGAGCTGATGCAGAAGCCATGGAGGGATGTTCCTTACTGGCTTGCTTCCCCTGGCTTGCTCAGCTTGCTTTCTTATAGAACCTAAGACTACCAGCCCAGAGATGGTCCCACCCACAATGGGCCCTCTCCCCTTGATCACTAATTGATCACTTAGAGCTGGATCTCATGGAGGCACTTCCTCAAGGGAGAGTCCTTTCTCTGTGATAACTCCAGCTTGAGTCAAATTGATACAAAACCAGCCAGTATAAAATGTCTTAACATTTTTTTTTCTTTTTTAAGATTTATATATGTGAGTATTTTGCTTGCATGTATGTGTACCATATGCATGCCTGGTGCCATGGAGATCAGAAGAAGGCATCCCATGGGACTGGAATTGTAGATGGTTGTGAAACTCTGTGGATAGCAGGGACAGAATCTGTCTTCTGGAAGAACAGAAGTGCTTTTAGCTGCTGAGCCATCTCAGCCTCTGTCTCTGTCCCCTCTTTGAAATGCCTTAAGCACTG
This sequence comes from Mus minutoides, assembly GCA_902729485.2. Taxonomy (NCBI): domain Eukaryota; kingdom Metazoa; phylum Chordata; class Mammalia; order Rodentia; family Muridae; genus Mus; species Mus minutoides. Next base: position 65,489 of record CACVCL010019106.1, on the reverse strand, counting down.
TCATCTTTCTGAGACCATGAACAGTTTTTCCTTCTGTGCGATGGAGTGCACCCAGAGCCTTGCATATTCTAGGCAAATGCTTTACCACTAAATCATATTTCCAGCCCTTTTGAATAAAAAATCATTTGGGCTTCATCTTTACCTGGTCACTATTTCTGAGCCAGTAGTGCACACTGAACCAGTAAAAAGCACTGTTCTGAGATTTTTAATTTCCCCCAGTTTTCCTTTTGAGATGGCATAATTAGGTTATGTCTCCATGTAGCATCAGAAAGAGCAACACAAAGGCCAGGCAGCTCCTGTTTAATGCTGCCCCTAGGAGCTTCCCAAGTCTGGCAAGTTTGTCAGACACCAGTGCTGTTGAACCTCGCTGCTTGTAAGGTCTCTTGTTTCCAGCTTCTGAGAACTCTTCTGTAATCTTCCATGGATCACCCCAGACATCTTCCCTGTTGCCTGTCCTGACAGCATCTACTTGCGGCTCGATCTCAAACCCTCTTGTAGCGACCAATTTTACAGTAAGGGTTTGATAGAAAAGCAGAGCTGTTGTGTGTGGTGCAGAGTAAGATGGGCAGTGGGAACGAGACCCAGCTCAACTGGGAAGCTGCTGTAACAGTCTGCAGGCAACCTCTGACCAGGATCCTCTTGCGGCCTCAGAGACAGGGACATGCAGAAGACCTCTTATTTTGACAAAGATAGGTGTGCCCTGTTCACAGTAGAAAGGAAAAGGCTAAAGGTATGACAAAAGGCAGCAGTGCAGGGGGAGGGAAAGAAATCACCAGAATCAAACAGAGGCTGCTGAAGGTAAACAATGCCCGAACCCTACTGACATGTGGAACAGACATGCTACTTCTACTTCTTCCTTGAAGGTAGGGCTAGGAGTTATCAGGTTTTTGGTTTGTTGAAGATTTATTTATTTATTTAACGTATGAGGGCTCTATCTGCATATGCACCTGCATGCCAGAGAGGGCATCAGGTCCCATTAACAGATGGGTGTGAGGCACCATGTGGTTGCTGGGAATTGAACTCAGGACCTCTGGACGAGCTGCCAGTTCTCTTGACTGAAAGCCGTTTCTCCAGCCCATTATCAGTTAATTTTTGATAGTGCTTTGTTTTGGTTTTCTGAGACAAGTCTTACATAGCTGAGATTGGCTTGAGAACCACTGTTAGTTGAAGGTAACTTTGAACTCCATGTGAGATGTTAGGGCCGCTTCTCATACTGAACTTGATGGTCTTCGCTGATTCCCACCTTCCAGGGTCACTGTTTGCCATGTGCTCCTAACCCCCTTTCCTTTCCCACCTATGTTTAGAAGTGGGATAATATCTCTTTATAAACTAAGTCACTATTTGAGGTTTTTATTTAGAAAGGACTCAAGACAGAGCCTACACCCCAAAGGTTATTTGTTCAAAAGGCTGGAGAAGTACCTTAGTCCCTATAAAACATTCTACCAATAAAAATTAAGCACTTACCAGCAACACCACATACTTGGATGTGGAAGTGGAGACAGTGGGACTGGAGAGATGACTCAGCTGTTGAGAGGATTGGGGTTCAACTCCAGGAACCCACATGGTGGCTTTTGATCATTCATAACTCCAGTTCCTGGGCATCTGAAAGTCAAGCATCCAGTCCTGAAGGAGTTTCTGGCCGGGTGCAGTAAGGCCTAAAGCAGAGCCCTATACAGGGCTCTTCTGCAGAATGGAGCTGCTGGGCGAAGGGCTGAATTGAAGCAAGGGGCAGCAGCTGTTCTTCCTTAGGAAGGTCACATGGAGGGCCTGGAGTCTCGCCTACCAGCTGAGTGCAGAAGTGACCTCCTCCCAGTGGAGTGGGGTAGTCGTACTCAGTGGTCTCAAGCCTGGGAACAGGCAGGCATAACCAACCAGGAAGTTGGAGCGTTGTTGGTTGGTCTCACCATTTCACACTCATGCCCTAGGCAGTGCCTCCGCAGAGTACACACATTCAGTGTTTTAAGTATATGATTGAGTGTGCAATCCAGTGTACCGCCCAGCTGAGCTCCAGTAAGGGCTTGAAACAGTTCAAAAACTCTTTGCATCAAAACCTGGGAAATTGAAGATTTGGGCTAGGATGTAGCTCTGGAGGGTGCTTTCCTGGAATACACAGGCCCTGGGTTCAGTCCCCAGCAGCACCATAACTGGGTATGGTGGCACACGCCCATAATTCCACCACTCCCGAGAGGAAGCGAGAGGATCTGAGTTCAAGGTCACTTTAAACACACAGTAACTTGAGTCCAGCCTCAAACTTCCCTGTGGGTGGGGTGGGGGAAAGGCTGAGAGGAAGGGGAAAAGTTAAAGATTGAAGTATTTATATGAGGGAGAAAAGCAGAGAACATTCCTGTATTTCATATGCTCCTTGCCTCTCTTTATAATCTCCCTGATCCTGGATTGGAGGCCAATTCTAAATATACAAAATTATATTTTCTGATTGAAACTTGGAGAAGTTGTTGCTAATTGGTAGTTAGCACTGAGTATCAAAGGTAGGACGGTTGCACTCTGTTAAGTCATATTCTGTTCCTTTTGTGATGCTAAGGGAAAATGGATAGCATCTACTGGGCCAACATGGAAACAGTATCCAAGTGTCAAAACCATAAGAAGCATATATATATATATATATATATATATATATACACACACACACACACACACACACACATACATTATGTCATGTTATAAATACATAATGTATATATAATGAATAGGTGTATATAAAATCCTGTCAGAAGTTATGTTTGGATGAAGGAAACAAGCATAGGGTAATTATCCTGCTTTTTAAAAATTATTATTAAATATTTTATGTAGAATACACTTCAGTTCTAGCTTTAACTCCAGGATCACACAGATTAGGGAAAATATGAGAGACAAATGTTTGCCTTAGTTAATGGAGTTGCTTATTTGACCAGTGCCTCAATTTTTTTCTTTTTCTCTTTCTCTCCTCTTATGTTTCTTCCCTTTCTTTCTTTCTTTCTTTCTTTCTTTCTTTCTTTCTTTCTTTCTTTCTTTCTTTTCTTTCTTTCTTTCTCTTTCTTTCTCTCTCTCTCTCTCTCTCTCTCTCTCTCTCTCTCTTTCTAGACAAGGTCTCTCTTAACCTAGCTCTGCATGTCCTGGAACTCACTATTTGTACCATGCTGATTTCACACTCACAGAGATCAGTCACCCTGACTGCCTCCCAAGGGCTGGGGTTAAAGGTGCACAACAACATGTCCTGCTCCAAAACTTTAAATACCTTTCCAGCCATCACCTTGTGTATAACCCAAGAAATAAATATACCTTCTCCCCACATAGAACAAGAATTTATTCTTACTACTCTAAGAAGCCTAGTATTTATTCAGGCCCTGACTCTGTGCCTTTGACATGTTCACAATGATTCTCCTCAGTAAGGAAAATATCCTATCACGGATGCATTCAGCCCATATGTATACACACACACACACACACACACACACACACACACACACACACATGCCCATTGTAGGTCCTGCTGATTGTTACCTTTTAGATAATCTCATAAGGACATTAGGTCTCCCAGAACTAACCCCTCCGTCTGCCTGGGTACCTGGGCACACACCACATGGTGATGGGTATTTTCCAGCCTTCTTTGCACAAAGGTAATCAAGCCTATTACCAGGGCTTAAAGAGAGCCTAGTTTTGTTGGAGCCTATGATGGTCTATGAACGCTGGACCATTCTGGGCACCTCTAAGCTTGGTCCTGAAAGATATAGATGCATTCTTAGGACCTCCTCGGAGTGCTCCAAGGAGGTGTCACATTAAATCATTTCGAGTTTTCTTCCTGAGCAAGGCTCTTCCCTCAGTCGTTCTCTGCTAAGAACATTTCATTATGTTGTCTAGACAAAGTCCAAATGTGTGAGATAGGCTTGTCAATTCAGCTTTTTGTCATCCATTCACCCTACCCCAACCCCTGTCACAGAAGTTCTTTCACAAATTTATGGCCCAGTTGATGGTGAGTGCTGGTGATTGGTAAGTTTAAAAGATGGAGACACTGCTCCTGACATCTTGGCAGACTTCTCCAAATACCTGCTTCCTAGCAGGTACTGAGGACCCACAGCAGAATGATCAAGACCTGCTAGGGGACCCGCCAAGGACTGACTTGTAACTAACTGTTTCCTGAGAGATATCTTTCTGTCATGGAGGAAGTGATTGTGCTGAATGCTAAACTGACAGCAAGAGCTGAGTGGTCTTCATCACTAACTTCTACTTGTCAGAGTCAAAAGTTAAACTGTATTCAAGAAGCCAGAATAGGGCCTGGAAATGTAGTTTATTGGTAGAGCACTTGTCTGCAGTGTGTGTGGGGAAGAGGTCTCTGCCACCACCACAGCCAGCAGAGTAACATCCACGGAAGGGAAGAAGGGAGTTTGCTTCAACAGAACTAAGTTCAGTGTTGGTTCAAACTTTGGGAGTCTGGCCTTTCATAGTTTGTCTTAGACATATTTAAGTACAGCGCAATTTGATGAAAACGTTCCTGGCGATAACTCAATCACTTGTGCACTATAAAGTGTACATAAATGTCCTTGAGGACCAAAGGAAGCCAAAGAAAGATCAGAAGTGACTACATTAAAGTTCTTTGTAAAGTACACGTGCATAAACATGGGTTCTGTAGATTGACTACATGGGACACCTTATTTATAGATGGGTTCTATATATAGGATGCAAAAATATTAAAATAACCTTATGATAAGGGGCTGGGGGAGGATCTGGTGTGGTCTTGGCTTCATAGTGCAAAGGTCACTAGACTATTATTAACTGTGTCAGTCCCCAGCCTTCTGGGTAAATAACGGTGTGCATCCCTTCCTTTGAAGGAACAACCGTGTGTGTTTAACATTCCATGTACTTATCTGTGCATACCTGGGAGCACAGGGACCATTGTGCCTCCTACACTTGTCTAGCACTTACAGAGTCCTGAACTCCACTCCCAACACAACAAAAGAAGAAAAAGCCAGCGTATTGGCTCTGCTTGTGACTTTTCAGAAATAGAATTTTATTGACTGTCAAACAGGGTATGTCATATAAAAATCAATGCAGGCAAATTCGTTCCAATATTCACACAAAAATATTTTTTGATGTTTAAAATGAAATATTTCACATCAAACGTTAACCTTTAGTGAAATTTCCCTTTTTACCTCCATGATTTAGGCTTGCAGATGTGCTAAGTAAACACACACACACACAAACACACACACAGAGACACACACCCACACACCCACATACCCCACATTTAAATGGTGATATGTAGACAAAGCATTTTCCTGAGAGGCTGCAAAGTTGCAAGGACGGCTTTCACAAAGTGCTCAGCTGATTTAAATTAAGCAAAAGGTCCCAAAAAGGAAGGATCAAACTTCCCATGAACAGACTGTCCGGAGAAGGAGTCCAACGTACACCATTGTATTGGCTGCCTCAGATCCCAGAAGTTCCCAGTGTTTCTCTTTTTTATTTTTATTTTATTTAGATTTATTTATTTTATGTGAGTACACTGTTGTTCTCTTCAGACATACCAGAAGAGGGCACCTGATCCCATTACAGATGGTTGGGAGCCATCATGTGGTTGCTGGGAATTGAACTCAGGACCTCTGGAAGAGCAGTCAGTGCTCTTAACCTCTGAGCCATCTCTCCAGCCCCAGAGTTTCTCATTTTTAGAATTAATTCAGTCCTACAGTGTTCCTTCCAGGAAGCTGTTGTCTGGGGGATCAGGTTAAGAAGTTGTCTTTTTTATTTGAGACCACTAATAATGGGTAAAAGAACCTACTGTTGAGTGCGACCATGAGAATGGAGCCATGAGCCAAGCAGGTCACCTACGGATAGATGATGGTCACTTTTACAGCTCCACCATTGTGATGAGCCACCAGGTCACATTGATCACACTGTTGGTCACCTAGGTTTGAATGGTGACCCTTTCACAGGAAATGCTTTCCACTGAGTTACAGACCTCAGCTCTAGACCACAGAATGGACTTCCGGATACTAAAACACAACCTTTCTTGAATTTCTAGTTCCATATACATGAATTTTCTTTAGGTCTTGACTTCCCAACCAACTTCCACATTATTCATTCCTGTTCTCTACCAGAAAACTTAAAATGCTGAAAATAAAAATTAAATGAGAGTGAGAGAACTAGGGGGGAGGACCCAGAAGCTATTCAAAGATCTGCCGGTGAGCTCTAAGCAAGGCGGGGTGTAACTTCTTTCCTATGTAGTGTGTGATAGCTCCCAATGTAGACAAGAATATGCCAAGCTCAGATCAATCGAGAGCCTTCCACAGCAAGCATTTCAAAGGGGTGAGAGAATTACAGGTTTCTGTTTCATAGAAGTATATTATTTTAAGGTACACCTGAAATTTTAACTGTGTACAAAGTCAGAGGTTTTAAAAACGATTGGAAACCACAGACTCAGTTTGAGAAGCAGATGGCTGTGACCCTGCCTTCTCGCTTAATCCACGCCTGGTCTTACAATCCTCACAGGTGAGCAGGCAGTGCCTAGAAGAGAAGCAGAAACAGGTGGTGACTCGTAATTTGACAATGGGAACTCTTCTGTCTGTCTTCCATCTCCCAGCTTCCTAAGTGCTCATCTTACCACAGTAAGCAATGCAGAGACGTGTATGATTTTATAGTTCACTAGCTCACCTTTTTTTTTTTTTAAGTGGGATAATAGTTTCTTAGGTTACTATTACCCAAATATCATTCAATGTTTATGTTCAAATAGATGGCTGTATTTGTGCTCGGAGTCACACAAAAGCTAAATACCGTGACTCTTTGACCTTGAATCACTGGAGTGATTTCTACCACAGCAAAAAATAAATAAATTACAAAGTATTCCAGGTGGAGTGGCTCACTTCTATAGTCTCTGAGCTCAGGACCTACGCTGTGAAGAAGCATATGGGATTTTTGTGTGTGTGTGTGAAATTTTTGCCTAAAAAGTAATAATAAGTACACATCGTCTCTTGGACTGCCACCTTGGTAGGAGCTTGTTATACCTTTACTTTGTTAGAAAAGCAAATGGCCTTGTATTACTGCCTCTGAGGTGAGAGGGTAGTGGCCTTTCACACAGGGCTAAGCAGGTTACCTCCTGCCAGTGCCAGTCCGAGTGGGGCTTTTGATGCCAGAAGTGGGCGGGCGAAACAGCTATAGAATGTAAAGCTGAAACAGGAAGTATGGCTGCTGGAAAAATGTAGGCTTCATCATTGTTCCAGAACCAAGAGTCATCACAATGCCTCCTTTGCTGACAATGCCTTTTTCTGTTTTCCCTACACACATCAGAATCCTGGGCCAAGTGCACCGTAAGGTGACTCCAAAACACAGCTTTGCCAGGATGGAGCCACCCCGGAGTTGTCAGTAAACACAGAGTGAATGCTTCCCCGCTGGCCTTGCAACCCATAAAGGGAAATGTCAGGGGTTGCAAACAAATTGGATGTTGAAGTCTCTTTTTCCTAGGACTGCCAGTGTCTTCTCAGAGAATCTCTGGACTATGTGTATCTCAGGGTAGAGGTGATGGTTAGAGACCACCCATGCCTACCAGACCAGGGAATGTAGCATTCTAAAGTCAGGCAACCAGGAAGACAACTTGACCTTGACATCTAGTCCCACGTAGTTTCTGCTGCTGCCCATCAAGTAGAACATAGTGTAACAGGCTCAGTGGGTGTTTTCTGGAGTATACAAGGTCCTATTTTCAATCCCCAGAACCACATACAACAGCCTGTGGTGGTGTATACCTGTCACGGTAGCACGCAGAAGAGACAGGGAGGCAGATATGAAGATCAAGGTCATCCTTGAGCTACAGAGCAAGTTTGGGGCCAGCCTGGGCTACATGAGATGGTCTCTAAAATAAAAAATGCAGCCCACTGTGACAAGTGAGAGGTCTTCAGAAGACTCTGTCCCCAACTAGTTCTGTGGCAGGACAATAGAACTAATACTTGTTTGAATGTCATAAATTATTATTTTCCTTTCTCACAATACCCCAGGGAAGTTATTCCGGTCATTTTAGACAGATAGGGAACCTAGAGACGAGAGTATAAGAAAACTGGTAGAATTGACTTTCAATTCAAGTCCCCTAGAGCAGGGGACTTGCTGTACACTCTAGCCTGACTGCGTATGTCCCTGTAGAGAATGTTTTTATCAGGACATACATGTATGTGTGTGTGAGAGAGAGAGTCAGAGACAGAGAAAAACAGATTAAAGGCTCTAAAAAGCTCTGTAGTAAGGAAGACTGTTTAAATGTTGAGCATTTGTGCAATGCACTCCTCAGAGGTTTATACAAGGCCTAGAAAGTAGTAGGTGTTCATTAAATGCACATTAAGTAGCATGATTAGCAGTGATTAAGTTAAATTATAAATTATTGAAGTTGAATAGTAATAAATCAAAGCTTGAGGGTTTAAGAGTTTTTCCTTAAGAAATAAAATTATTAATGTGCTTCACATTATAGTGAGTAAAGTCTCATTTCATTTCTTTTTGTTTGTTTGTTTTCAAGACAAGGTCTGACTGTGTAGACCAGGCTGGCCTTGAGCTCACGGCGATCCTCCTGCTTCTGCCTCTCCAGTGCTGGGACTAAAAGCTTCCATTATTAAACTCAGCTACTTCACTTCTTTCATTATCTTGATTACAATCCCTCCATCAGACCACATACCTGTTATGCTCGGGACCAAAGCCAGCACCACGGAGCTGATCTTCAAAGGAATGGAATTTACTCTGGCACACTCTTATATAGGAAGCCTTCCCAAGGCCAAATCCCAAGAGACCAGCCACTGTCAAAGCAGGTTAGGAAAAACAGACAATTGTGAAGCTCAGAATCCTGTCCTTTAACCATTGCTATGCCTTCTTAACCCTGGTCCTTTTTACATTAAACCAAGCCTCTACTAAGGGCAGATCTGATCTCTGGAGACTTTCTGATCTCTGCTTTGAGCTGACTTCAGGAGGGCCAGGATGGAGCACTCACTAAGGCTGTCCCAGACTGGGCATCCAGGACATGATCCAGCTGAGATTGGATTGGGAAGGGCAGGTCTGGGTTGTGGCTACAGTTAGCCTTCTTGTTACTGTGTAGTGAAGTCTCTTGGAGTTGTTGGCTTCCCCCAACCCTTGACTCTGGAGTCAATAGAGAGGGGGCCTCCTGTACAAGAAATCTTCTCTAGCTGGAAATTAGACTCAATTAACTGGAGAATTCTTCTACCAAAACCCATCTATGTGTATCAAGGAGATGAAACCCTGAATTTGCAGTAAATATTTCATATTAAAACACCTCTGATTTTTAAAAAAAAAATTTACTCCCTTTTTAATATGCATTCCAGATAATATTTTTAAAAGACTGTCCATGCCAAGAGAACAAACCATAACCACTCTAGTGAATCTGCTACTAAAGGCTCTGTTGTCAGCAGTTAACCTACAGCCATCAGTTTAACCAATAGCAGGCAGAAACCAAGTATTCAAGAAAAAAACAAAAAAACCAAACAAAAAAACAACAAAACCCATTTCAAACATGTACAGGTCGTTTATCTATCATTCCCCAAGTCAACTGCATGCATGGTGTCTGCTTTGCATCATGTCCTAAAGGTAACTGGAGAGTCTTTAAAAAGAGGATACCAAAGCTGGGCGTGGTGGCGCATGCCTTTAATCCCAGCAGAGGCAGGAGGATTTCTGAGTTTGAGGCCAGCCTGGTCTACAAAGTGAGTTCCAGGACAGCCAGGGCTGTACAGAGAAACCCTGTCTCGAAAAACCAACCGCCCCCGCCCCCCAAAAAAAGAGGATACCATTCAAGGTAAGCGCCACATCACTTGTAAGAGAGACTGAAGTCCCTGCAGTTGGGTATCTGGGAGCTATCTAGGAGTCTATCTCTCATAGATCTGGAGGAAGCTATATATATATCTTGCCAGTCTCTGCTCATGCTTTAAGGAAGACAATGGCCCAAGTCCCCGCTGTTAACCTGCAGGTTAGAAAGTGTTGGGGTGAACCAGGAAGCTTTAGGTCATTGGTTAAAAAAAAAAAAAAAAAAAAAGAAAGTGCTTTGTAAGAATTGGAGAATCGGTCCAGGCAACACACTTAAGCCGGGCATTCATATTCTTGGTCGTATAAACTTTGTCAAAATGAATCTACTTTTTTGTTTGTTTTAATGCTGGAAATGAACCTGGGGCCTGGTACTTCAGCCATTTAGCTATGTCCCCATCCCAAACCTGTATTTATGACTTACATGCAACTTTAGGCAACGATCCAAATCTTGGATTAGAAGCTAAATAACCTGAAATGTAATATAGGAAGGTATTATTTCATTTATTAATAATGTATTTAACTTTGTAAGAAAAATATCAAGGCCCAAGATATAACATTTCTAAAATGAGCTCGTCTTTAGTCTGAAGAACGGTTTTAGAAGAATTATGATTCGATCCGTGGTTGAAGTTAGCTCCCAGGAGCTGTCTTAGGCAAATGGTAAATATTGGCTTTAACATGTGGAAAACAATAGGAAACCCACAGTTAAAGGCTGATTTAAATTGATTCAAAGAGACTAGTCACGGTGCTCACTTTTAAGAGTAATTTGACAGAGAAAGTTCAACAGGGAGGTTCATAGTATATGCATTGTAATTTAATTGCTTTTTGTTTTGTTTTGTTTTTGTTTTTTCGAGACAGGGTTTCTCTGTGTAGTCCTGGCTGTCCTGGAACTCACTCTGTAGACCAGGCTGCCCTCGAACTCAGAAATCCGCCTGCCTCTGCCTCTGTAATTTAATTCTTAATGATCTATCTATCTATCTATCTATCTATCTATCACAAGGTTTCTCTAAATAGCCCTGGCTCACCTGGAATTTGCTATGTAGACCAAATTGACCTCCAATTCATAAATCTACATGCCTCTGCTCCTGAGTGCTGGAACTGAAAGCAGGTGTCACCATGCCTAGCTCATTAAAATTTTTAAATGAAAACATTGTAGGTTATGCTAGGCACCAGGCAGAATAGTGGGCTTTTAAATATGCACCACAATCTTTGGCAATTCTGGGCATATTATACAACAGAAAGAGAAATTAAGGTATAAAATGCCTAGTCAGATTACCTTAAAATAGGGAGATGGTTTCGAATGGGCCAGGTGGATTAAATATAATCACAATGATTGATGAGTGGTATTGGAGAGATCAGAGGTGGGAAAGCTTAGCTCAGCCCAGCTGGTTTTAGAGACATAGGAAGAGGCCACCACCCAAGAAGAGTAGGTGGCCTCTAGAAGTTGGACAGGGGAGAAAAGATGAACTTACAGGAGAAACACAATTATATCTATATCTTGATTTTAATCCAGTGAGAGCCAGCTGAGGATGCCGTTTTGGAAGGTGGTAGAAACTTTAGGAGGTAGAGCCTCACTGAAGGAAATGGTCTCTGGGCACAGGTGTTGGATTCATAGCCTGACCGCACTTCCTTTCCACTTCCTGCTTCCTGGTTTTAGTTACAATGTGAGCAACTGCCTCATGATCCTGCTACCACCCTTTCTCCACCATGACAGACTACATCCTTCCTTAAACAATGAACCAAAATGAGCTCCTCCTTCCTTAAGCTGTCTTTGTTGTCATGGCAACAGGAACCCATAGCCTCTACATTCATGGTCCTTTCCTTTTCCAAAATCAGTCATGTTGAGTCCAAACCTCACACCGTCCACTGACATCTCTCTACTTGCGCCCCCTGCTCTCCTTCTCCATCCTTTATTTAGATGAGAAATAAACCAGTGATATTCTATTATAAAGTCAGCTAACGACCTTAATGGCACCCGTAACTCTTTATCAAGTAATTAAATACATTCAGTCTTTCCAAAGATGAGGGGCTCTTTTGTAGAGCAAGAAACTTCAGCTAAAAACAAGCAAAAGCCTACATGAAGCAAAAATCTTCAACCAGTAAAATAAGCATCCAAAGGTTTTGGGGGGGGAAGGCTACAGAAACTGGGCTCTCTGAAGTTAAAGCCTTGGTGAAGGGCAACTCTTACCTTGGTGGACGAGTCCCTGGGTGACAAGCATGCTTAGAAGAGAAAAAGGCAGGGCTGTAAAACAAACAAACAAATGGCCCTCAATATCAGTGCCGTCTCACACCGTCCCTCCGGGCAGGGGAGATTGCTCAGTGGGTGCAAACACATCTCCAAGCAAGGCAACCTGAGCCTGACCTCCAGGGCACACAAGGTCAAAGGAGTGGCTCTAGGCTGACATCAGACCCCACATGTGCACACATGAGTGTGTGAGTGCACACCTGCACCAAATACAATCCAAAAATCAATTTAAAAAGACGAACGACTCAGCCCCTCACCTAGATATTAGGGATAATCACGCTAAGCTTTTTTTTTTTTCTTACCTAACTTGGAAGAGAGTTTTCTTCACTTTTATTTTTCAAGCGAGGATCTCACTATGTAGCCCTGGCTATCCTGGAACTCACTATGCAGACCAGGCTGGGCTTCAACTCCTAGGGATCCACCTGCCTCTGCCTCCAAGTGCTGGGATTAAAGGCGTGGCCACTGCTCCCAGTTTTATGCTAACTTTATATATGTTACTATTCAACACATATTTTTTTAAGACAACATGGAGAATTTTCGGGATTTCATCCCAGTAGTTCAGCCTGATGCATAACATTAATCTAAACCCACATTCACATTCAACTTGACCCCTGACATCCATGGTTACTGAACACTCTATACGCACGTGATTCCAAGGGCTACAACACTGGTCTCTCAGTGTGTGTGTGCTTAGCATAAATTGGAATATATATATATATATATATATATATATATATACACACATACTTATATATATATATGTGTGTGTGTGTGTGTGTGTGTGTGTGTGTGTGTGTGAGAGAGTGTGTGTGTGTGCTTGTGTATGTGCATGTATGGTGTGTGTGTTTCTTTCTTAGGTTTTCAAGACAGGGATTCTCTATGTAGCCTTAGCTGTCCTGGAACTCAATCTTAGACCAGGCTGGCCTAGAACTCAGAGGTCCACCAGCTTCTGTCTCCCAAGTGCTGGGATCAAAGGCATGTGACACCACCACCCAGCTATATTTTGATGTTTTCAATCCTACATAAAGTTTGAAAAGTAATGCCATGTGTTTTTGTCGTGAGCCTTCGTTTAGGCTCATTACAGATTCATCTCTGGATGCACCCCTATATTTTGCTTTGTATTTCTGTCATTATTATTTTTTTCTGAGATATTTGAGATTTGCAAACACCATCACTCTTTATAACTGGATATTTTAAACAGGGAGTCTTTACAATCAAGTTCATTCCTCCTGAACAGACCACAATACCACTAGCATAGTCAAGAACTTTCTGTTTGAAGACTCAGACTCAAGAGGAATGACATTCTCTAATACAAAATCTATGTTCAAATCTCTCCACCTACTCCAAGAATGTTCTGCACAGCTGCAGGTTTTTTTCCAGTGTGGAAGATCAAGGATTTATGCGTTGTGTTGACTGTCCAATCTGTTTCAATCTAGGGCAATTTCCTGTTGTTTCTGTTCTGATTTTTGTCTTTTGTGTAACATTTTGTCCCACTGTTGGACGTCTGCCTGAAGAGCGCACTGAAGGTTATAAACAGACTCCATTCCTGCTAAGCACATGCCGTGTTTAGTTCAGGTTTTTTAGTATAAGCAATTGAGTCTGACATACAGGGTTTATAGCTCTCCCACAATGCGTCAGGTGGCCTCTTCAAAAGCAAAGAGCTGCAATAAGCTTTTAACCTTTCCTAGCAACCGAGATGAGTCCGGTGTAGCAGCCAGATTTCCCATCAAGGCCAGGAACCAGATGGCCGGCTAATGGGTCACACTGCAGTGAGAATCTATCAGGTCAGTTAATTTACTGGTCCAGAGGTTATCAGAAAAAGACGTGGGAGTCTAGGAAACCAGTCAATAAGCATAGTGATGTATGATGAATAGCAACTTGTAAAGTGGTCGATACAGACTCTGGATGGTGTATGATATCAAGAAGAATCAATCAGGCGTCTGTCAGAAGTGTACACAGCGTTGGGCTGGATGACTAGGTTCCAGGATGCTACTTTCAAATGTTAAATTATAAATTTTTTAAACCCCAAAGGATTTTAATACAGCCTGAACTCACAGCTTTGTCTTATATGGGCTGAGGAAGGAAGCGGCTCAGCAAAAAACAGTGAGCAGAGAGAAATATTGATGGGGTGTTGCCAGCTCCTGCCCATCCACAGACCTTTCTGAATGATTCCCTATGTGCGAGGCCCTGGCCTGAAGTCCGGATGAACCTGACACCACTTCTGAGTTGAGATGCTGGTGGAATTTACAGAGGTCTCCACCGTGGAAGCAATACACACTATATAATATTTCTGCCCCATGTTCTTGCGTGCGTGAAGAGTCACGTGTGTGTGTCTGTCTTTACTGGCTGAGGTAAAGTGCCCGGTATGTGCAATATCATCTCTGCCTGAAGAGAAGAGCATAGATTCGAGCCCTAAGTGTTCATAAATAAACACCCTTGTTCTTTAGGGACTTTTGCAAAACTCCTGCTCAAAATTCATCGGTCATCGTGATTCTCTTCTGAGGGGACACGAAGGCATTCTATTGTTACAACATTAATTATTAAATCGATTATTAATTTATTTGTGTAGGAATTTTATTAACTCAAACAATTCATTATTAAATTGGTGATTAGTAAACTATGAATTCAGATTCAGAGTGTGAGAGTACCTCTCTTCCAGAAACTCTCTTCTTGACACTCTCGGATAATCTTGGCAATCTCTCCTCTGTGGATGTGCAGTTTTGATTTGGGGCAAAACAACAGGCTCTGTAAAGGAAGACACTGTGGGTTAATTGAGCCCAAGCACCAGCAAGCCAGAGGCAGGAGGATCCTGAGTTCAAGACCACCAGCCCAAGCTAGATAGTGAGGTCCTATCACAACAGAAAACTAACAAACAAAAAGCAAGACAACGACAAACTGAGGTCGGGAAGGAAGCCTCCACGTGTGATCTCTGGAGGGGCACGGGATGTTTCCCGGCACAGATCAGAGGCCACCCGTCACCGGTTTCCATCTGAGCACGCTGCCTCGACTCAGACAAGGGGGGAATTTCTGCTCAAGAGACAGAGCGGCTCAGAGACCTGAGTGTGTACACAGCTCTCGTAGGCAGACGACTGCAGGCCTCAGGTTCCAGTTCTCCTCCACACTGTCCGAGGCCAGAGGTGATCACAGTGCTGGCTCGCTCCTTGGCCTATGAGGTCTTAAGCTTCACCGCAGTAACGCATCCTTCGTGAAGACAGATTTGTTGATTTTGGTCTGGTCCTTTTGCTTTTGTTTTAGATTCTTTGCTTGCGGCTATTCATGTGGATGCTGGTCACCATTTTCTGAGTACTCTTCATGGTCCAGGCATCGTTTTGA
Source organism: Mus minutoides (assembly GCA_902729485.2). Classification (NCBI taxonomy): domain Eukaryota; kingdom Metazoa; phylum Chordata; class Mammalia; order Rodentia; family Muridae; genus Mus; species Mus minutoides. The sequence continues at coordinate 50,146 of CACVCL010019106.1, read as the reverse complement.
CACTCAGTACACATACGCAATGATGCTCTGACAGGGCTGGAGGGTCCTATGACGCCCATGCTTTTTTTTTTTTTTTCCATTTTCAAATTAACTTTTATTTGAAATTACTCTTCCCCACATGTATTTTAGGATCCTATACAATAACCCATGTAACCAATGTCCCAATACCAAAATTTCTAAGAGCAAGTTATACAATTGTTCTAGTTAATAAATAAAGGTTGTCCTTCAGTGATTAAGGGAATACTTAAGTTTCTGTAAATTTAACATAAAAAAATCACACTTTAAGGTTTAACATGTAAATTCAAATACAACATGTCTTATAGGAATTACAAGCTTTTAATTTCTAAAAGGTGACTTAATTCTTAGGTTCAGTTATATTCTTCAAAAGAAATGTCCCACATTTTCTCCTAGAGCTTCAAACGTTCTACACTATTCAACTGCTCCATGCCACTCCAGACAAAGCTGACATGACTGACCTACTTAAAATGTTATTTACCTTCCCCAAAGAAGATTAAAAAGCAGTTTATCATACCACAGGTTTCTAATGTCTGCCACAATACCCATCATAAAAAGTTTTCAAAAGATGGTTTCTGTCCTCAAAGTAAGAAGTTAATCCTCTGTAAAGACGCCCATGCTTCTATAACAGTGAAAATGGGTCTCTCTCTCTCTCTCTCTCTCTCTCTCTCTCTCTCTCTCTCTCATGTCTCTGTCTGTCCTTACAGCATAGCCAGAGGTCAGTGTGGCTCCTGGCAGTCAGCAGTTATGGCAATAAATACCAGAGGGACAGGCAACTGTTGTTACTGTCTACGCTCAGGATCCTCAGAGCAAATGTGTCCAGGGTAAACACAGATGGCCCTGACTTAGCAGCTCATATTTGTGTGTGTGTGTGTGTGTGTGTGTGTGTGTGTGTGTGTATGTTGCATGTGAGTATACATGTTTGTATACATGCAGATGTGTGGAGGCTAGCGGTTGCCGATGGGTGTGTACTTCTTTCCATGTTTTCTTTTGTTGGTGATGGCGGTTGTTTGGTTGGTTGGTGTGTCTTGTCTTGTCTTGTTTTGTTTTTAAAAAACAGCCATCTCCCATTGAACTGGAACTCACTTAATTCAGTTAAGCTGCCTGATTGCAAATCTTAAAGATTCCCCCATCCCCATCCCCATCCCAGTCCCCCTGGCTCTAGGATTACAGGTGTGTGCGGCACCTGGATTTTTATGTCATTGTTAAGGTTCTGAACCCAGGTCCTCATGCCCTTACAGCGGGCATTTTGTCAACTCCCAGGGCGTTTTGCCATTTCCCCAGCCTTGTGGCTCAGAGTTTTATTCTACTTCAGCACGTTGTGCTTTCGTAGCTTTAGGTCATGAACTTGACACCTGCTAAAGTCATCTGGAGGAGGAAACCTCCATTAAGAAAATGCCTCCAGCCGCGTGGAGGTGGCACACACCTTTGATCCCAGCACTCAGAGGCAGAAACAGGGAGATCTCTGTGAGTTCGAGGCCAGCCTGGTCTACAGAGCAAGTTCCAGGACAGCCAGGACTACACAGAGGATGGAGAGAGAGAGAGAGAGACAGAGAGAGAGAGAGAGAGACAGAGAGAGAGAGAGAGAGAGACAGAGAGAGAGAGAGACAGAGAGACAGAGAGAGAGAGAATGCCTCTGTAGGGGAAGAGTAAAGTTCAGCTATTCCTGAGTTCCTGTCCTAACTTCCTTTGATGATGAACTGTGATGTAGAAGTATAAGCCAAATAGACCCCTCCCTCCCTCCCNCCCTCCCTCTCTCCCTCTCTCCCTCCCCAAGTTTCTTTTGGTCAGAAACCCTAACTAAGACACATTGAGAGTGATACACTCTCAGTGGAAACTACTAAAGACTTTGAAGTTTAAACTTGTCCTAGGCGAATGCTACACCGTGAGGTATTTACTCATGATGCTGGAAAGAAGCATGGAGAGCCAGCTTCGGGCTAGCTTCAAAATTACAAGGGGCATCCATAAGCAAGGGGCACTGCCACCTCCATCTAGAGCCAGTGGACCATAGTGCTAGGATTCCCAGGAACATTTTAAACCAACAACAGTTTTTTAACTTACAGTAGGTTTATTGAGGCAAATTTCCATTGTAAATCAAGCAGTATCTGTATTTGTTTCTTGGCCTGTCTGTAGCCATGGCAGAAATAAAGGAAATCCCCCAACATAAACAAGGTAACTAACACACACACACACACACATACAGAGAGAGAGAGAGAGAGAGAGAGAGAGAGAGAGAGAGAGAGAGAGAGATCTGACCACCATAATTTCTGAGAGTCGAGCACTTAAGATCAGAGAGTAGTCCCCAAGCGGGGCCTTGGGAGATCTTTTTCAGAAGCCATGAATGTTTTAGGATTCTCTCGTTTACGAGACAGCTCGGGTGTCCAAATGCAGCTGCTGTCATTTGTCTGTTTGTTTCTTTGTTTCTCCCATACTTTGTTGCTTAAATGCTCTCTCCACCCAGAAACGATGTTACAGCTGAAAAGCGGACTCCAGAGAGCTCCACTCACCCTTCAAACACGTGCTCTCCTGTTCATTCACAGGCTCCTGAACCTCTACAACACCCTGCCTAGCACGCCGGCCTTTGTGCCCTCTATCTGACGGCTAATTAGTAATTATGAACCTGGTTATGCCGACAGCAGCATGCAGCAGCACGTGTCCAGGATCATAACCCTGGGAGACAAGAACGGGAAGATAAGGCTCTGGGTCATTCTGTGAGAGACAAACCATAGCTTCGCTCTGCCTCAGAACGCCTGCTCAGTCGCTGACTGCTGCGCTGAGTGAGTTAAGCTGGATTCTAAAGGGGGGAAGAGTAAAGAGTTTGAAAACAGAAATTTTAAGGCGCTTTTCAAGACAGCCCAAAGGCATCTACCTTCCTCCTTCCTCCTTCCTGTGTCCATCTGACAAAGAGACTGGCTGAGAAAAAGCATTTGAAAAAGAAGAGTCAGGAGATGTCTTAGCTGGTAAAGTGCTCGCCACACAAGCATGGTGAACAGAGTCTAGATCCCCAGGACCAGTTGAAAAGCGGGGTATGGCGGCATATGTCTGTGATTTTTTTAGGGCTGAAGAAGCTGAGACAGAGGGGCACCTGTAACTTACTGGCCAGATAGTCTGGCTGAACCACTGGGCTTCAGGTTCAGTGAGAGACCCCGGTCTCAAACCATCAAGTGGAGAGCTGGTGAGTTGGCTGGGTAAGATTAAGGTACTGGTGACTGAGCCTGATGACCTGAGTTCAGTCCATCGAGCCCACGTGGTACACGGAGAGAAATGACTCCTGCCAGTTGTCCCCTGACCTCCACACACTTGCCATGGCATGTGTGGGTGCGGCACACACATGCTAAAGAAATGATTAAATAAATAGACAACAGATGGACAAATAAACAAACACATAAATATTTTTGGAAATGATGTGAACTGGCTAAGGAAGATGGTGAACATCAATCCCTGGCCTCCGAGTACAGGAATACACATACGCACCTGCACTAGTGCGCGCACACACACACACACACAGAGTCATGGCTGATTGACCAAGGACTGGCTGTGGTGACAGTCTCGTGTGACAGTCTCTAGTGACAGATAGCAGAATCTCAAGATCCAAGCTTACCTGCTTGCTTAGTGGCGGCAAGTGGGGACTTTTCTCTTGGTTCCCGTGAGTAGACACTGAGGCCATGACGCTGTTGCACTTTCTTTTATCGACGTTGAGTGCTCTGGATCCTCCTTGTCCTGAGGACTAAGAGAAGTAGGAGAGACTCACTGTACACACCAGGTCTGAACGTTTATGCCCCAGGCTTCAAACCACCCCTCACATCAACGCCACTGACCGAGAACTTACTGCTTTCATTTTGTTATCTGTTTTAACCTGCAGCCATGTAGAAACTCGAGCTTTTCAACAATTATTTATTATTGGGGGTGTAGTGGGGGCATGTTGTGTCACATACATATGGAGGTCAGAGACAAACTTGCAGGAGTCAGTTCTCTCCTGTCGGGAGGGTCCCGGGATTCAAACTTAAGTTATCAGGCTTGGTGGCAAGTGCCTTTACCCACAAAAAGATTTAAAAATTTTAATAATGTATCAGTGTTAATGGAGGTCAGAGAGTCAAATCCCCTGGAGCTGGGGTTACACATACACAGCTGTAAATCACCTAATGTGGGTGCTGAGAATTGACCTTAGGGTCTCTTCAGTCCCTAAATCTCAACTTCCAAAGACTCCCCAATACACACCTATACGCCCTGCCATAAACACATGGACTCACGCTCACCAACAGTGATGGGTTTTAATGTGCACATGTTTTAATGCCTACAAACTGTCTTTAAAATGTCTCAAAGCTTTGTTAAAAGTTAATAAGTATTCAAATGTTTGCCGAGTGTCTGTGATATGCCAAGGAGAAGGCTAGGAAAGCCAAAATAATTCACTGTAGGAGGAGCACAGACTAAAGGGGGGGCTACTGGTAAGTCAGTAGTTATTCACTAGGGGAAGGCCCGAGAGGCAAGAACAGAGAATAATAAAGGTCTGTCCCAGCCATCACTGTGACCCTGAGCTATCAAGGGTTAGAGTCAGGGAGTCCCAGAGCAGGGCAGCATGTTTAGACAGCGATTAACCTGTCTAGATAAGAAACCCAAGACCCAAACTGAGATCTTTTCCAGACACGTGAAGGGTGAGAGATTGGCTTAGGAAATATTGGATTTGGGAGCTGGGGGGTGGTTGGGTATAAACCCCGGAATTATCCAGTAAAGTCTAACATATTTGGGGACCTGGGTCTGGAAATTCAGATTGGGGAAGGCTGGAGAGATGAATTTGACAACGGCCATTAGAGAGATGCATGGTAAAGCGAGGGACACACGTGTCTACAGAGAGTACTGGAAAATGTGAACATGGAACTCAAAGGAGGATTGGCTAGAGAATAAAAAGATCATTGGCCAAGGAGATGACTGTGAGGGAAGAGCCGACAGTAATCGCCCAGGGAAAAAGCCATCAGCCACAATCACAGGGCCCGGGGCTGGCAAAGATGGGTGCTCCAAATGGACCATGAGCCTCCTCTTCCTCCCTAGACCTGGGCCCCATCGACTCTCCTACAAAACGGACAGCTTGTATAGAATCGTGTTTTCTACATTAGTAACTCAGTGGCAAGAAAAAGAAGCTCAGGGCCCCTCTCTGTACATTCCATCTTGGGTGCCTAGTGTTGTTGGGGAGTAACATGATGCCCTACAGTGTTAGATACTGGAGATGGTAATAAGAGCCTGACTGTGTGCACCCCTCCCCATGAGATAAGAGTCTCACTATGTCACTCTCATTGTTCTCTAACTCCCTATGCAGGCTAGGCTGGCCTCAAAATCCCAGAGATCTGTCTGCCACCCGAGTGCATTGTTAAAAGTCTGGAACAATGTCCTGCCACACACCAGTTTTAATTCTGACTTTCTTTGTGGATCCTGAGAATTGGAATAAGGGATATAAAGTGCCTGGGCCTCGACTGTGTCATCTGAGACTTGGGCACAGCAGTCTTAAGCTATGTAAGGATGGGGATAAGGGATGAAGACAGGACCAGGGCACAGTGATGGGTGCCTGAACAGCAGGGGGTCAATTGTAATAGTGGCCCTGTGCATCTTATTTTCTAGGAATTAGGACCCTAGGAAATCTTTGCCACCTATAGGCAAATTAGATTTTTTTATTCCCACAGAGCCAGAGCCACCTCAAGAATCAGTAAGCAAGCAACCACACACCTCAGTGGTGGTGGGCTGGGTCTTCCAGAACCCAGTTGCTTGCTTTGAGCAAGCCTTACCTTCTGGGCACGCGCACGTGAACACACACACACACACACACACACACACACACACACACACACACACCCTCAGGTCTGGACTAGGGGTGCCTAACCCAGTCTGTGGCGGGGGAGGGGAGGTTGGCCCAGAATCAGCTAGCTAGATTTCAAGGCTAGGCCCTTCCAAGAAGGCTGCCTGCAAAACTCCAAGCCAGCACCCCAGCTTGGGGTCGCAGGAGTTGGTGGCACCTGGAGAGGAGCCAGGCAGGCAAGGGTTGGAGACTGGCTAGGCGGCGGAGCGGCGGCGGCGCAGCCTGTGAGGGGCCTGCCCAAGTCCCCAGGACCGGGAAGGAAAGCCAGCAGGGAAGGCCCTGTCCCAGGCCACCTCTCCTGCCGGCACTCCACCCTCTGTGGGCTCACCCGTGCGGGTAGGTGCTACCGAGGCGGAGCTGCGCACGCACGTACACACACACACACACACACACACACACACACACACACACACACACACACACACGACTGCAGACACCCCTCCCGCGCGCCGCACACGCCCCCCCACCCCCACCCCTCCAAGGTCCCACGAGCCCCAGGTCCCCTCTCCTCTCCCCTCACCTTTCTTGGTGATCTTTCCTTTCTTCCCTCCTTCCTCTTCCTTCCTGCGCTCGCTCCTCCCCGCACCTCTGCGCGTCGCTAGCTCAAGACTCAGCAAGTGCAGCCCGCCCCCACTTGCAATCTCGTTCTCTGTTGGTGACACTGGGAGAATCTAGCACTTTCCAGAAACCCCCACTTCTCAGTCTCTTCCAGACACCTGCTACAGTCTATTTCATTGTTTTTCACGAGACTCCGTCCTCCCGACAAAAACACAGGCGACTCCAACTGTTTCCCTGAACCCCCTCCCTGGGCTGAACTTAAGCATTCATCTCAGAACAAAAACACTGTGCTAAGGACAGCCAGGTAGGGTCCCAACCCCGAGGGAGTCAATTACAGCCCACCTTGGTTCCTTAGCCTTCTTTTGCCAAGCTTTTCCCCTCCCAATGGCTAGCCTGTGAGGGGAAGGCACTGAGTGTGTGTGTGTGTGTGTGTGTGTGTGTGTGTGTATCCTGGTATGTGTGACTATAAATGAGTGCCTATGTATGTGAGAATGTGTAAGTATATATGTGTGAACACATATTGAGTATAAATGTGTGTCTCTGTGTGTGTATGTATGTAAATATATGTTAGCATGTGTTAGTATAAACCTGTACCTATATATGTGAGTGTAAGTGTATATATGAGCGTGTATGTGTATGTATGTGTGTCTATGCAATTGTATGTGACTGAGTGTAAGTATATGTGTGTTAGTGCATGTGATGGTGTATAGGAGTATGAGAGTGTGTATGTATGTAAGTGGTGGTGTGTGAATGCATGTATACATGTATGAATGTGTATCTGTATAAATGTGTGTGTTGTGACCAAGAATTTCCAGAAAGATGCTCTGTCTGCAGAGACTGACTGACCAGTCTTGTAGTGCTGAGGGGGGAAATTTGGATGTTGCAAGTCCAGAGGTGACTTACATTAATTATCTAGCTTTAACCCCCCACAATGGGGCTTCCTTACCCACCCCTCTGTCCAAACTAACATCCCGTGACTAACAGTTCATTTCCTGCTGCCCGCAGAGATTAGAAGAGGGCATTGGATCCCCCTGGAACTGGAGTTACATATGCTTGTGAGCTGCCAAGCAGGTGCTGGGAACTGAACCCAGGTCCTCTGCAAGAACAACAGGAACTCTTAGCCACTTTGCCGTGTCTCCAGCCCGTATCCTGGCCTTTTCTACCCTGGCCTCCAGCCTGCCTAAAAAAGACCTTCTTGTCTTTCACACTCAGGAAAAGCCGTTTCCTCTTGGGGTACTTATCACTGCTACAATCCACTAGGAAAATGTACAGCAGAGAGAGCCCCACCCCTGCTTGCTTTTAGTTGACTTTATACCCATTTCGGGAGGTCACTAAGCCCAGCAATGTGTCCTTTGGCCTTCCAGATCAGATTTCTCCTCAGCTCTACATACAGACATGTTAATCATTTAAAAATCGTTCCTGTGCAATTGGCAATACAAGATTGATTACGCCTCCACCGTCCCGCCCCCACCCTCCAGAGCTGGGTGGTTAAGATCACTTGCTGCTCTCTCTTCCAGAGGACCGGAGTTGGGCTTGAAAGAACTTGCAACTCCACTCCAAGGGATAAGACGCCGTCCTCTGGTCTCCGTGGGCGGATGTGAGCACTTGCACACACATACACATGACTAAAATATTAAAAAAAAAAAAAAAGCTACTGCTGGCTTAGTTGACTCTCCATCCCTAGTAGACAGCGGCAGACCTGCCCTCTCAAAACCCATTGGCTTCTTTCCCTGTGGTGTTTCATTTTCCCTTGACCCAATTTTACTCTCAAATTAAAGGTAATATAGGCCTGCTAATTTTATATTCTGTTACCAGAAGTCAGAAATAAGCCCCTGTGGGGCTGTGGTTTTCAGAGCCGAGCTCTCTAAGTGTTCTTGTGAAGTAGATGAGCTGTCTCCCTTACACCTCACACAAACCCTAAAAGTGGCATTTACCCTACGCCATCTTGCTGCGATGAGTGTCGGAGTATGCGTGCCTCATTTGCATCTCCACTTCCCACCAGAATGTTCCAGTAAAATGCTTTAAATAGCTAGAAATTAGCCTTTGTCACGCTTAACAGCACAAACTCCTTAAATAATACTTGGTTGACTTCTCTGGTACATCTGTGTGCAAGCATGTAACCCTTACAGCACAAACTCCTTAAATGGCCCTTGTTTGACCATGCTGGTACATCCGTGTGCAAGCATGCTTGGAGTGACGACGATGAGGCATGAGGCAGTTCCACAAAGGAGTGACCTTCAGTGAAACATTAGAATAAAAGAACCCCGGGCATGGCCCTGCAAGTCTTACCCGTGGAAGGAAGTCTGTGTAGGGCCTGAAGTCAGCATGGTGTAGGGCCTGAGGATCATGGATGGCTGCATAGCTGATTCTCAGAGGTTAGTTTAGAATGTGCCAAGCTACTCACGGCAGGCTCCAGTGTAAACTGTTTTTGCAGTCCCATGTTGTTCCCAGGCAACATCCAGATTCATTAGGTGGACTTGTCTGATTCAGCGCTCAGGTCCTCTGAGGGAGAGGCTGAAAGACTTGAGACTCCCTCCTTTCTGCTTTTTGCTCAGCCTGGTCCAACCTTGGTCTGCTTCTTCGTTCTCCTTTCACTTGTAAAAGACTCAGCCTTGAGGTCAGTTCTAGGAAAACCCATCTACAATTAAAGACACATAGGGGTGTCGTGACCGACATTCCTAAAAACAGCTGGTACAATACTCTGTGCTAGACTACCCTCAGTGGTGCCTAGAGGTCTTCTTCAGTCATCAATCCTTCTCCGCCCTAAGCCCCTCCCAAGACAAGCCCCCTCTCCCCCCAAACCCCCCAACCTAGCTAGACCCCTTTCCCCAAGACAATCGCTCTGCGGTGGATGCCTGCCAGCCCATCTTCCCCAAACGTGCCATGTATGTCATTCCTAGTAAGTGTAACACACATCATATTTTCAAACACCGCCCGCCGGGTACTTGGATTCTTATCTCATGTTTCTGTAACAAATTACCCAGGACTGAATATTTTAAAAATAAAGAATAGAGAAATAAAAAATGTAAAGAAAAGAGCCAGGTACGGTGGTGTACATTTCTAATCCCAGCACTCAGAAGACAGAGGCAAGTGGATCTCTGTGAGTCTGAGGCCAGCCTGGTGTATACAGCAAGTTTTAGGATATCCAGAGCTGCATAATAGACATTGTCTGGGGGGGATGGGAGAGAGGGGGGGAGAGAGAGAGAGAGAGAGAGAGAGAGAGAGAGAGAGAGAGAGAGAGAGAGAGAGAGAGAATATGTTTTCAGAAACATAAGTTTCCAAATCATGTTTGGAAATCAACATAATTTCACTCTGGAAAACTTAAGCCAGGGCGACTCCACAGCTTCTGGTAAGGATTTAATTGGGGATTGGTTGAGGCGCCATGATAGTAAGACACAAAGCCAGAGTCGAGCTCAGGAGCTAGGCTTGATAATTTATTTTATAACAACTCCCTCACAAGAACTAAACACGGTCCCCATGAAAACAACCTTAATGCTGTCTGTCCAAGAGTGACCCTGTGTCCCAGTACTGCCACTCTGAGGACACACAAATCCTTGGAGGTTGGTGTATGTGAGGATTTCCCTCAAGTCACTCCCAAGTCATGGCAGTATCTCCAGGTCTCATGTTATCTTTTGCAGAAATCCACTGCCGACCTGTGGGAGGGGACAATGACTCAGTTACACAGCCAGGAGTTAGCAGGGTGGCAAGGCCAGCGCTCCTTCTTCACACCACCACTTGCTCTCCCTCTGTTGTCCTCACAGGCAGAACCAGCAATGTCACTCACGGCCACTCTCTCCCTCTTGTAAGCCCCTCGAGGGCTGATCTGTCCGGCAAACGGTCTATGTATGAGCTCATGAATGATACAAGCAACCCTGAAGTTAACTCAGTACATGAGAGACGGGTCATGTATATTTAGTTCTGGGGCATGCTTTTGGGCATCAGGGGCAGACTTTATCCTGCCATGATTTCCCCAGTCCTAACTCGCCATGTGCCATCCGCCCAGCTCTTCAAGAAGGTTCTGTGAATCACAGGGTCTTATGAGTCACTCGTTGCTTCTCTGAGGAGTAAATAAGGTCGAGTTTCATATTCTCAGATCAGCTCATGCTCTGTGAGGTGTCGCACGAAGACGGACTTGGGGTCTCTCTTCCCCGACAGACTGACCTGGCTGCCAGCCCAGGCCTGTTGCCAGCACTGAGCCTGGCTTTGGAGTCATCCACCCGGGGCTTCTCTGGCTGTTCAAATCTAGAACAGCATCTGGATTTGATGCGTGGAACTCTCAGCAAGTGACAAAGCCGGCCCCGGAACGAGCATAGCTTTGGACCACGTGGGGGGCGTGTCTGCAATACGAAGAGGAGTGTCCATCTCCTTCCTAGTGCGCCACGTCATCGTTTCAATCTCCTCACTTCCAAAAGCTGAAGTGGACATCCTAACAGCAAACGGCTTTAATATTCCAAAGCCTTTTTTTTTCTTGGTCTGTGCTACACAACAGCCAAAGCGGTCCTGGGGTGGCAGATAGCGTGGTCCAGCAGAGGCGGCCTGGCAGGTTTCTACCTCATCCTGCCTGTAGCTGTCATCCTTGTGTCCTGCTATCTGTCCCAAGCCATGTCCTAGAGCTGCCTTCACACTTCCACCCCCCACCCCCCACCCCCGCCAGCTTGGGTTGGAACAGGAAGAAGGAATTTGATTTTTCTGGTGACAGTTCCTTACAGTAGAGTGTGTAAAGGTGAGCCTGGGACTGAGATCTTCCTGGGGCATGAGTCCATTTTAAAAGACATCTTTAGTAACCTCACTAAGCAAAGGTTGGGGAGGAGGACTTGCTTTGATTTTAAAAGATTCAAAACAATTTTATTTATTATTGTTCATGTGCCAAGGTATGGGCAAGGAGGTCAGAGGACAACGTCTACAAGGTGGTGTTCCCCTCCCATCTTATTTCTGAGGCAGGGTCTCTCTTGCTTCCAGGCTGATCCTGTAGGAGTGTGGGAATCAGAAGCCCGTCACCAGCTCTGGCCTTTTTTCATGCATTCCGGGGACTGAACTGAGGTAGTGAGCTTTACCAGCAATTGCTTTTACCTGCTGAGTCATATACCCGATCCTAAGACTTGCTTTTAGAAAGCATTTTCTAGAATCCTTTGTCACCCTATCCAATTCCCTGCGACCCCATCATGACCCCCTCTCTCTAGGTCCTTCCTACCTCCATCAAATTTTTGAGGTTGAATTTCTGGGTGAGGCCTCAGCATGATGCTTCCTTTAGAAACATTAAAAACATCGCCTTCCTCAAAATCCTAGCGAACATGGTCCTAGCAAAGTGAAGGATGGCAAATAGTTAATACATCGGGTACCAGAAGGGCCTTTTGGGTATCAAGTCCAAGCCCCTTCAATAATGCCGAAGATACATTTTGTATTTGGTTATGTTGAATAAGATTTTCTCTGCAGGGCCATTTCCTGAGCATCAGCAGTACATTTAGGTTCATGGTCTTTAAAGATTCAAAAGTCTTTTATGACTGCAAGTTAGGACTGATGATTCATGGATCTTTGTATTGCTGGTTGCCGTAGCAACTAAGCCCCGCTTTGATATGCCTCAACTGGCTGGACTGGGTTCTCCAATCAGAGCGTGTGTCATAAAGTCCCACCTTATGTCACAAAGCCTTGAAGACAAAAAAAACGGAAATTCTGCTTTGCACGGTGGAGTCTGCCTCACAAAGCCGTCTCCTGCCGCGGCCCCCAGTTCTCCAGGATGCGATTCATCGCAGCTGTTATTTTTGGTCTAGTCTCAGATACTTGTTATTCATAGAGGAGTTAGTTACGCAGATGAATCAGCCCCAGAGATGACTGAAGAAGGTCCCTTAGTCATCAGCCGCTGTTTGTTCTCCTTTCTACCCTTCACAGATTTTCTTTCCTTCTAGGCTGCTTTTCTACTTTGCAGATCTGACTGACCCATCTCTCCCAGAACCCCCCACCCCCCAAGAATTCACCCTTGACTTCTCTCAATTCTTTGATCTGAATGATAAAGGCGGATCGCTGACTGATGTCCATCGCTACATCTGGCCACTTTACACGGGTTGTGGCGACTGACAATTAGGTTGTTCACCATAGACCTTCCATCTTTGTGGGTTTATGTATACACTCGTGCGGGTGGGCATACACATGTATGCCTGTGCATGCGGGGGAGGTCAGAGATCAGTGTTACGTGTCTTACCAATAACTCACACAGGTACTCAGATCACACAC
>CACVCL010019106.1:0-35000 GCA_902729485.2 Mus minutoides | reverse complement strand
CCCAGTATCCATGTAGCACATTTTCTTCGTCGGTTCCTCTGTTGATGGACACTTAGTTGTTCATGAGTTAATTTATTGTGCATAGAGCTGTAGTAAGTGCAGTGTGCAAGTGTCTCTGGAATGTGTTGACTTGAAGTCCAATTTATATATCTGGCTCATGTGGTAAATATGTGTTTAGTTTTTTTTGAGAAACCTCTATACTGATTTCCATCATGGCTGGAGTAGCTTACATGGCTGGAGTAGCTTACATGACTAGAGTAGCATACATGGCTGGAGTAGCCCAGTAGGGTACAAAGGCTTGTCACTTGTCTGTGTCCCCACTGCTTTTGTTACTTGTTTACCTTAATGACCCAGATGGCTTTGTTGTTAAACTTTCGTGATGGGCTAAAGTGGGATGAGAATGTGGATCTGTGATAGGATCTTTGGCCAACAGCACTTCCTGGGCACGTACAGAATGCTGGGCGCAGGTCTGCACTTGAGGCTAGCGAAATAAGCAAAGCAGTGAACCGTGCTGAGGACATTAAGAACCAGCCAGAGTGAGGAGGTGAGTGGTCAGACTGAAGCCTTCTCCCAAGATTAGCCACGGTCCAGCCTACTGGCTTAGAAGGTGACTCTCAGACAGACTGGTTTTTCTACAAAGAAAAACCGTCTCCAAACAGATTGTAAGATTCCCCAGGAATGGAAACTTTGGCGCTTCATCTGGCATTTTCCAGGACAAAGAAAAGAGCACTGTCTTTGAAGAGACTTTTTTACTTAACTTAAAAGAAACAAACAATAACACACAGAGAGACAGAGAATCTCCTCCCTCTGTCTTTTCAAAGCATCATCTGTTCTAGGCAAAATTCATAAACAAGAGAGCATACCTTTGGGCTTGTCCAGCCTGCTGAACTGAAATTCATTTTGCTACTACAGATACCCCCAACAGTCTTAATTCATCCCACCGAAGAGAACACCCAGAACAACTTCGTAATAAAATAACCAGAACACTGCTGGTGTCCACAATATACAGATATGACTCTAAGTCCCTTAGCAACCAATCTGCCCTTTACCGTCCACAGCATCTCTACCATGGTCTGACCTACTTGGGGAGCCCGAGGGAGCACACAGAAGCATATTAGGTAATCATGCAGGATTATTTTTTTTTAAAGTCAGTGCTCAAGAGGTTTGAGCTATGTATAAATAACAGGATGCCGTAGTTGGTATTTACATGGAAATTTACAAGGTTGTCATCATAGTATATGCTCCTAATCCTAGCATCCAGGAGACTGAGGCAGGAGGATCATATGTTTAGGTACATTTCAGGCTTCATAGGAACACCCTGTCGAAACAATGCAAAACTAAACAAGACAAGATGGGAGCCAACTCACAATTCACGGTTCAGGATTGTTTCTTGTTATTCCCACAAGTAAGTAGTTCTCAGTGAGGAATGTTAACAGTTGACATTTCCCTATAGACAGTGTTTACACCCACCCAAACTTTGTGTCGTCTAAGATATAGCACATGCTTTTCATAGTTCGAAACCATTGCGGAAAAATAACAAGTAGACTATCTTCAGCAGTAACCATGGCCATGGAAAATAAAATTAATTTTCATGACTATGTTATAAATTTATACTGAGTAAAATCTTTATTTTAATTTCCAAATCAAATGATTCTGTGTATGGAGTCCTATTTTAAAAACTTTGAACCTTACATCTTGCTTTAGAGGGAGTGAAGGGATCTTGAAGTTAGACTTCTCTTCCCTGAGGTTCTGGATTGCATTCATGACTTTAATCGTGAACTACAAGAAAAGGTCACAACGTGATTTATATTCATGAAAAGTGGTTAGCTATATATATATTATGCGGACCTCATTAGGACAGCACAGTTTCTGTTTATATAGAAAACCATCAAGTGGGATATTGTAGTGGTTTGAATCAAAATGGCCTCCATAGGCCCATAGGGAGTGGTACTATAAGGAGGTGTGGCCTTGTTGGAGGAAGTAGCCACTGGGAGGTGGCTTTGAGGATGCTCAAGCCACTTCCAGTGTGTCACTCTCTTCCTGCTTCTTGCTGATCTGAAGGTAGAACTCTCAGCTCCTTCTCCAGCACCATGCCTGCCTGCACACCTTCATGCTTCTTGCCGTAATGGCTATGGACTAAATCTCTGAAACCGGAAGCCAGCCCCAGTTATAAGACTTGACATGGTTTTGGTGTTTCTTCACAGCAATAAAACCCTAACTAAGGCACGAGTGGAGGTTTGCATGTGTAACCCAGCACTTGAGTGACAGGAGGAGCCTGGGCTCAACCTGTCTTAAAGAATGCAGACAAGCCGGGCGGTGGTGGTGCACGCCTTTAATCCCAGCACTTGGGAGGCAGAGGCAGGTGGATTTCTGAGTTCGAGTCCAGCCTGGTCTACAGAGTGAGTTCCAGGACAGCCAGGGCTATACAGAGAAACCCTGTCTCGAAAAACAAAAAAACAAAAAAACAAACAAAAACAAAAAAACAACAACAAAAAAAGAATGCAGACAAAACGATGAAATGGAAAGAGGGAGAATTATTGAGATTTACAAGAAAAAAAAAAGCTAATTCTTCTCGACTAAAGTTAGCCAGCATGACACCATAGCCTTAAGGGGGAGGGGGGGCGGTCTCTGCAACCACTATGGCTGTCAGAGTAATGATTCCCAAGAGGCAAGAAAGAAGTCTCATTTGACGTGACTCAGTAGTCAGTGTTGGTTCAAACTTCTAGAGTCTGACACCGGGCAGTTTATTTTAGGCGTATTTAAGTGCAGTGCAACTTGGAAAAATGTCTCCTGGTACAACATAATCTCTTGTGCATAGAGAGGCATAATTCCATCAAACTCTTCTCAAAGTACAAGTCACTTCTTCCATGAAGATGGGCTCTGGAGGTAAGCTACACGCCTTATTTTTAAGGTCTCGGGGAAGACCTGGTATGGTCTTGCATACAGACAGCAATAGGTCATCTAGGTTATTAGCCACCTCTGGTCCTGGTTGTGGGATCTTAGGAGAGCCCCAGGGTATACAGATAGTGCAAAGGTCACCTAGACTATCAGCTACCTCCTGTCCTACTGTGGGAACTAGGTATGGCCTGGCCTACAGATAGCACGAGGATCATCTAGGCCATGAGCTATCTCCATTTCCAGACTTCTGGGTATAAAACAGGCTGTATATATTTTCCTTTGAACAGACAGACCCTGTGTGTTTAACACTCCTGGTGTCTGCATTGCTGTTAGGGCAAGGATCTTTGTGCTCCCAACAGACTTATCTGAGGAAAATGAAAATATATGTAGTAATCTCCCTTCTTGTCTTGGATGAAGCCTAGCAAACTGTGAATCCTATTCTGCCTCCCTCCTTCCCTCCCCTTCTTGCCCTTCCTCCCTTCCTTTTCTCTTTCCTTTCTTTCCTTCTTCTGCTCCTTCTCATCTTCTTAACTTTCTTCCATGCCACCAACTTTCTCTCTTGTCCAGCAATGCCCCTCATATGCACACAATGATCTGTTGTAGGGCAGATCACCATTCATGACTTTCGCCCAGTTTTCTCAGTTTACCAGGCCTCCACAGACCTATGTGAAGGTTGTCCTCAGATTTTGCTCATGTGGCAACGAATGCATTTGAGCACACAGAGTTTTACACAATATAGGAATGCACAAGTCCCTACAGTTGGTAAGTAGTGAGGCCAAAATTCTCCACAGTGAGATCGCTGCCCAAAGGATGATTCATAGATCCAGAGCGGTGCCAGAGTTCTCTTCAAATCCATATTCTATAAGCAGTTCTGTGTCTCTTCATGGGAGAGCTGGTCCCTGCCACAGGCTAAGGAATGCATGAAGTACAGCCAGGGATACATTTCTGCTTCCCAGTTCCACTGTTCTCTACAGTGGAACTACAGTAATGTAGTCACTTCTCCACACAGAGTAGATGTCCTGGAACAAGCAGCCATATACCCTGAAAAGAAGCACTAGCCATCGCTGACTAGACCTGAACCCAGAGCCTTGAATGTCCTACACTCTGTTCTTCAGGTTTGTTTTTTGTTTTGTTTTGTTTTGTTTTTGTTTTTTTGTTGTTGTTGTTTTGTTTTGTTTTGGTTTGGTTTGGTTTTTCAAGACAGGGTTTCTCTGTGTAGCCCTGGCTGTCCTGGAACTCACTCTGTAGACCAGGCTGGCCTCGAACTCAGAAATCCGCCTGTCTCTGCCTCCCAAGTGCTGGGATTAAAGGCGTGCATCACCACGTCCAGCTCTGTTCTCCAGTTCTTCACAAAGTATAATGTTTAGCCACGCATTGTCTCTGTGGGTGTTCTGAGGACACCATACAGTGCCCACTCAGCGAATTTGGAAGTTGGCTTGCAGTCACCGAGCATGAGAGTGCCTTAGGGACATTTTCTGTCACTGTAGCAGTATGCCACACACTGGGGAAATTGTAAAGAATAGAAGCCGATTAGACTCACAATTCTAGAGGCCAGGAGGTCTAAGAACAAGAGGCTGCATCATTCCAAAGAAATCCAACCGAATTTATTTTTTATTTTAAAACATGGCTTCTTTCTGTTAACTGTGATAATCACCCTGTCTCCATGACAACAGCCTTACCGTTCATCATGTGGGTGCCCTTCATGACCTAAATCTTCTTAAACCTCCTACCTTTAACATAGACATGAACGCCATTAAATTGCAACATGATTTTTGGAAGAATCATTTAAAGTAGCAAACAGGAACCATTTGATCAGGGATATAGTTACCTCAAGAAAACCCTCAGGGGGGGGAGTGGTTGAGAGGCAGAATGGATTGGCAGCCATGACACACCCAGCACAGGCATCAGACGAGGCAATGAAGGACTCTGGCAGTCCACTTTGCTCCTACCTGCTCCACAGATCAGTTAGGACCCAGACTGCCACGCCCGGGCTGCCATGGGAGAGAATACTTTACAGAAAGCTCACACGGGTGGACACTACAGAGCTGGCAGCCTTCCAGAACTTCCAACACTGCCCTCATTGTTGATCCTATTTTTCCCCCCTTGTCTCATTTAGCCCCAGCTGGCCTCAATGTCACTATGCTACAGAAGCTGTCTCTGAGCTTCTCATCCCCCTGCCTCCACCTCACCAAAATGGAAATTTCAGGCAATGTCACCATGTCCAGTTTCTACAGTGATGGAATTGAACTCAATGCTTTGACCATGCTGGATGAGCATCCAACCACATGAGCTACCATCTGTAGACATACCTGTAGCTTCTCTTTACCTAACATCCAGCAGCGGTTCCGACAGTTGATTTCCACCAGGGAGGCCCAGAACTCTTCTCTGGTGCTTCTGGAATCTTTTCTGCGGCAATACTAAATTATCTAAAGCATAACTCCATGATTTATACGTTCATAATACAGTGTGCTCACACTCCTGATTAAACTGTGCTGGTGCAGAAGGGAACTGTAATTCCATTTATCTTATCACATTTCCAGAGACATTTTATCATTCGCAACAGATTGTCCCACCAGACACCCTTCTGAATGGCTGTCCTTGAAGATAATCTATGTGTATCAGCATAATTCTGTCACAATGAATAAAATACCCTTGGATGGCTGACAGAGAAAGTCTAGAGGGATTCTTCTAGGGGATGCGCGATGAATCAAGCTAACAAAACTTTTCATCAGGGTGGACTAAACAAGGAACGCCGTGGACAGGCAGACTCCCGAGGTGTGTGTGTAGAAAGCCAGAAATCCTTTTCCAGGGTCAGCGCTGAGCCTGCCACCTTCTAACTGATCTTGGATTGAGTCTTGCCCCTCATCACAGTGCCACGCAGGAGGGAAGGCATCAGGATTCAATCCTGTCTTGTGGTTGTCACATTTACTCACGGTGTCATGGAAGGCATGCTGGCCCGATGTTCAGACTGTCTGGTTTTTGGTCCTCGTGGCTGAGGATCTTCTGTGCAATTGGGGCAAGTCATTTGCTCTCTGTGTTACAGACGTTTGTGATTGTGTCACAGTAGTGATGTCGTGGAGCAGATAGGCCGTGGGCTCCATGCCTGAATTTGCTGTTCTCCTAAAAGCCCCTGAGACAGGAGATGCTAGGGTACAGCTCAGGGCTGCAGGTACTGCCTACCGAGCTCAAAGCTTTGGGCTCAGTCTTCAGCACTCTAACAGCAATAACAAAAAGGGCTTCATATTTAAAAAAAAAAAAAAAAACCAAACCTGCTTGTATTAGGTGCAGGCACAGCATAGTTTGTGCATCTCAGGGGAAGCATGACGGCAAACACAGGATCAACATGGGGACCTCACTGGATCGTCAGGTCAGTTGTCTTTCTTACAACTGGCTGGAGTGTCCTGAAACTAGAGACCATTCCAGAACACAGAAGGCTTGGTGATGGTTTCTTTAGTCTTGTTTTGTGCTTTTTGCCCAGTGCTCGGAGATATTAGCCTAATTCCTTTTCCGTAATATCCTCCGGTTTTAATGAATTTAACTCCCATAAAATAAATGACCTTAGAAGATTTCCCATAAAGAAACCATGAAGCAAGCCGGGCGTGGTGGCGCACGCCTTTAATCCCAGCACTTGGGAGGTAGAGGCAGGCGGATTTCTGAGTTCGAGGCCAGCCTGGTCTACAAAGTGAGTTTCAGAACAGCCAGGGCTATACAGAGAAACCCTGTCTCGAAAAACCAAAAAAAAAAAAAAAAGAAAAAAAAAAAAGAAAGAAAAGAAACCATGAAGCAAAAAAAAATGATAACGTGTGTGCAAACAGACAATAAAATCACAGAACAGGCCTGGGTATGCCCGATCCAGTCACTTGCTCGCCTCACTGAAAGGTAAAAATAGTAAGGATTCAATCAGATTTGATAAGAGGTTTGGCAAAATGTTTTCAATTATTCAGAAGACTCTGCCCTGCAAACTGCCTTTGCATCCACTAGCCTTAGTGAAGAGAGTCCCCTTCAGGGCGAACTATGCCTTGAATATAACCTAATGTAGTACAATACAATCGTGATTAGCAAGGCAGGAATAGCAGCAGTTATCTTAAAGGGTCTTTCATGAGGTAGGGAGCAGTATCTTTTCTTACCAGGAAGCAGAAAGGGTATGGAGAGGCTGGGTGGAGCAGGTGCAAAGTACAATTACACAAATAGGCCTTTGTTATTGTTTATATGCAGTGCTGCAGATAGAACCCAGGGGCCATGTGTGTGTGTGTGGGGGGGGGCTACACTCCCCTAGGGAGTTACATCCAGCTGATTTCTAATGGTTACACAAATTTACTGTATTTTAAAATAAAGAAAACAACACCAACAACACCAACTCTATGAGAGAGGCTGACAAGAGGGCTCAGCAGCTAAGAGCTTTCCATGCTTCCTGATCGCCTGGGATGCACATGAAAGTCTGGATCCAGCAGTACATCTCTGAACCCAGCATTCCTCCAGTGAGGAGGGAAATAGAGAAGGATCTGCCGAAAGCTCTCAGTCCAACCGGCTTGGAGTAGCACTGTAGTAGGATCAGCATGAGAAGCCCTGCCCAGCAAGGTGGAAGGCAAGAACTGACTCCTAAAAACTGTCCTCTAGTCTCCATATATGCCTCCGGGCACATACATACCTGCACTTACACACACACACACACACACACACACACACACACACACACACACACACCATATACACACATACCCACACAAAAAATGATGAGTAAAGTTTTAAATTTGAATAAAAGCAGACTAGAAGACAAGAGTTTGGGGCTGGAGAGATGGTTCAGTGGTTAAGAGCACTGACTGCTCTTTCAGAGGTCCTGGGTTCAATCCCCAGCAACCACATGGTGGCTCACAGCCATCTGTAATGGGATCCAATGCCCTCATCTGGTGTGTCTGAAGACAGCTACAGTGTGCTCATATAACTAAAATAAATAAAGTTAAAGAGAGAAGAGTTTGAAAGTTCCTAATACAAAGAAATGATAAATGTTTAAGGAGAGAAATGCTAATTTCCCAATTTAAGCCCTGTAGTCGTACATTAAGGTATCACACCTTCCCCTCAGATCTTCAAAATTATTGTCTGTCCATACAAATGCAAAACTGTATCTATCTCATCTTAGTATCTTTTTAGTTTCTTCTTATGGCTGTGCCTCGAAGGCTTAGAACACATTGGTAAATAAGAATTAGAAGCTTTGGCTGGAAACTTTGGGCTGCTGGAGAGGCAGCATCAAAAAGCAGGTGAATAGTGGTTTGGGCTATCATGGCCAGAGGTCCACTCCACCCACTGAAGAGAACATCTGTGGGGCTGGAGAGATGGCTCAACAGTTAAAATCTCTGCCCTTGCAGAGGACTGGAGTTTGGTTCCCAGCACCCATGTAGTGGCTTACTACTGCCTACAACTCTGGGTTCAAGCCCACTTTGGGGACCTTTGAGGGAGCTCCGCACACAAGGTACGCAGACACACACGGAGGCAAAACATCTATGTACACAAAATAGCATTAATACACCTAAAAGATGGAGGGCAAGAGCATGGTGGGACAGCATGGACTCTGGAATTCAAGGTTTCAAATGTTTACTGTTAGTTTTTATGACCAGAGGCACGAACGCTCAAGGCTAGGATTGTGCTTTGGAATCTTTAGGTCGCCATTTACCTTCCTATTGTCAGGAAAGCGGCTCCGCCCCTCATCCCGAAGTCTCTGGCACAGCAGGACCAGATCAGCAACCATGCATTGGGCTACTTTTTTGTTTGTTTGTTTTGAGGCAGGGTTTCTCTGTATAGCCCTGGCTGTCCTGGAACTCACTTTGTAGACCAGGCTGGCCTCGAACTCAGAAATCCGCCTGCCTCTGCCTCCCAAGTGCTGGGATTAAAGGCGTGCGCTACTTTTAACATTTACCTGGCTCACCAGCTAAGCTAGCCCACAATGGAAACTTACTAGATTTTTTTTTTTAAAAAAACAAAGGGAAGCCAAAAGATTTCTAGATTAAGACAAAAAAAATTTGGCCAGGGATTGAATACATAAAATATTTATATTTCAGATACTTTGTAAATCTAAAATTACTTTTGTTCAGCAACAAAACCGACCTTCGGATTGCTCAGAGCCAATCACTCCTTGAAATGTGTACTTGATGCAGAAAAGATCTATGTTCGGTGCTTCTGTTCTCTGTTTTCCCGGTTGGACTCTGCCTGAAACACCGACAAACACAGAATCTGACCAGTTCTGCCTGCAGGAGCAACTCTAGACAAGGGCACAGCCATGTTTTAAGTACTCTATGGGAAAGGATTCTAGCGAAATTCAAACCATCAGAACTTAAGGCAGAATAGACTCAGAGTCAGGAATTCCAGTCACAAGATAGAGCGCATCCCACAATACACGGTCTGTAGGAGTTTTGTTGTTGTTGTTGTTGCTGCTAGGTGTGTTGTTTTTATCGGGTGTTTAGAAACATTTGGGGTATAGTAAACAATTATTTGTGTTTACTGGAAATTCAGGTTTAGCTGGATGTCCCATGGTTTTTATTTGATAAATCTGGCGACCCGAAGAAGATGAGCTCTGTGCGGAAAGTTTCGTTGTTGCGCTGCACAGACAGACACGAGAGCGGGCAAGACAGGTCTGGGGGCGAGATGGCCATTAAATCAGATCCTGATTGAAGCCTTTGTTCTATTGATTATGATTGAGGCGATTACAAAATGCAGAATAGTCTAATCAGACTCTCTTTTCTCTCTGCCTGTGTGTACATAAATATGAATTATTGAAGCTTGTCTAACATTAGCAGCGAAACTTCAGCAGTTACCAAAGGAGTGATCTTGTTATCTATTCTAAATATGGAGAACTAGCGAGTGCTTTTTGAGGACAATAGCTTGAGGCCAAAGAAGCCTCTAATGACCAAATGGCCAAGCTCAGTGATTGGCATAGAATCGTGGTCTTCCATTGAAGGCAATGAGTTCTCTAGGGACTGTTTGGCAATGGCAGGAGACCTTTTGGATAGCACCAGCAGAGTGCTGGTGGCATGTAGTAATAGGTGGAGGCCAACCAGCACTGCCCCCTAAAGCATGACGCCCACAGTGCCATTCTGGAGGACTCTGTGTAAACACACCTGCAGAAGAAGCAGTCAGTTCATGTTCTGTAAAAGAAATAGATGTTGTCTTTAATAAAACCAGGCAATGAGGTAAAACCCAGGGAGGACACTTTCATAGGTTCCCATTTGTTTTCTAAATGTGGGATCTACCTGGGCTAGAACCTAGGACTTAACACTTGCTTGCCAAGCACGCCTCTACTGGACGATATCCAGGGCTGCCTGTGTCCATTTAACCACTATCTCTAACAGTCTTTATCAGAACATTGTTCTCCAGGGTGCTTTATTTCTTTATGAATCAATAGATGGCTAATGAGTAGCGAAGTTCAAGTAGCTCCTTGTGGGAAGTTGTAAACTAAATCAGGCATGGAGTTACTGGAGACTCGGTTGAAACCTAAGGAATTCTTGGTTCCCGGCAGCAATAATCAACCATGCTTATCAAAGTCTTGTGGATGCCAAGAGACCAGAAAGCCAAGTGGCTTAAAACCAAAGGCACATGTTTAGGATCTGAGACTTCCTGGGACAGCTCACAGGAATGGGAGTGGAGCTCCTGATAGCCTGAGCCTGTGACTGGTGCCAATATAACCAGCTAGTTCTCCAGACCAATTGTCACTTCTGGCTTCATTTTGCAGACAGGCTTGTCCCAGAATGATGGCAGCAGGCAACTTACATGACACATCCTCCCAACTTAGAATTTCTTCCATTGACCATTAGCTTTAGGTTCCAGAATAGACCTCTGCTTGGCTCCACTCTGGGCTCCTGCACTATGGCTGGGGGGTGGGGGGGGAGGTCCCACGGTTGACCACACCCGTGTCACAGCTCTGTACTGTAATCAGTGAGTTATATTTTCAAACCGTATAAAGGGAATTAGAATCACTTGTATGGGGACACATCACTGGGTGTGGCATCTGGGCACTCCCCACATGTCACACCTGGACAGAACTGTATTTGGAGGGCTTTCGTTCCTGGTTAGGAGAGCTACAGTTCAGACACCACGCCACGCTGTTTGCAAATGAGCCAGACCCTCTTTAGGTCGAGGGACCGTCCTTTGCTTGAGAGCTTCACCCCCTTCCCGGAGAACCCCAGAAATAGAACGGCACACCAAGAACTCAGGATGTGCTGACTGTGTAAGGACACTTCGGCACTCCAGATGACGTGTGTGGGCAGCAGAGAAACACGCTCTTCTGCGGCTCCATTGAGCTGGTGGTCCCCAGTCGTCTAGATGACAGAAGACTGCGGTCGGTTAGGCTCCCACTCTCTCGCTCTGCCACTTCCCGTTTGAGTGACTTACTGGACTCCTCTTAGCCCCGTCTTCCTCACCTGCAGGGAGCCAATCATCCCCATCCGTCTGGGACTCTGCAAAGATCCATCAGATGAGCTGCACACAGGACCTGCGTACAGTAGACACACCGAGGGGCTCCTCCCTAGCTGGACTATCTCGCAGATTTCTCTAATAGATTTTATTAGAAACCCAACATTGGGGACACTTTTGGACACTGAAAACACCCAGATGACATAAATGTAAATATGCAAATAATTTAAATGGGAAAATGTAAGATATCACAGGTTAATCTGGTCAGCTAGTTAAGCGCTCCCCCCCCCCCCAAAAAAAACCCCGACTTTAGATCTGAAAGTGTGCTAAAAATAAAGACTGGGTGTGTTTCCAACCGCCTCAGCCTTCCAAAGGTCAAATTCCATTTGCCTGGGATGTTTCCTCCCTCTGGTGGTTCATACACCACTGAGGTGTAGAGGTCGCATCAAATACTAGCCTATGGGACCTCCTGATGACGACAACACACTCTCTGAACGTTAAGGAGTACAGACTGAAAGAGAAGCCAGCTGAGCAGTGGTATCCGCAGCTGCAACCTGGGAGTGGTATGAAGAGGCTGAGAAGGAAGAGGGTTTCTGAAGAGTTCCTCAGTCAGGACCACATACATCTCTCTGTGTAAGTATGGATGAAGCTTTGTCCTTCAGAATAAATGCACAGTGTGTCCACAAAACCGAGAATCTGAAAAATGTTCTATTTTTTAAAAAAATTTAAGATATTTATTATTTATTCTTTGATAATGTAATGTGTAGATCATGCTTTTAAAAAAATCATACTTATTCCCCATCTCCAAATCCCTCCCATCTCTCCCTGCTCTCTCTCTCTCTCTCTCTCTCTCTCTCTCTCTTAAATAACCCACTGAATCTAGTCAGTGTGACCTGTGTATGCATGAGTGTGAGACCATTCACTGAAGCATAAACAACCTACCAGGGACAATGCCTGTAAAAAAACAAATGACAACAACAACAAAAACAAACAAAAACAAAACAAAATTCTGCCTCTCTCTCCCCTGGTAGCAGTGAGCACAGAGTCTCATGCCGCCCTCCTCTATCCTATCCTATCATGGAATATTGCCTAGCCTGATCTTATGCGGGACTTATGCAACCAACTACAGCTGCTATTGAGCCCAAGGTATGTTTCCTTGGGGGCTGGAGAGATGGCTTAGTGATTAAGAGCACTGACTACTCTTCCAGAGGACCTGGGTTGGATTCCCAGCATCTGTATGGTAGCGTACAACCATCTGAAAGTCCAGTCCCAGACGACCCAGTGCCCTGAGGCAGGCACATAATGCACAGACATACATGCACATGAAACACTCATATGTAGAGACTGAAGTAATAATTAAAAAATGTAAATGGAAACATTTCCTTGTATCAGGCAGAACAAAGGTAGAAGACTGGAAACATCAAGAAAGAGCTTATTTATAAATGAAAGAGCTTCTAAGTTTCTATTGTAGCTAGCTAGATTCTCATTTGTCATGGTGGCTGACATATATAAAGTGAAGTGTACAGTGGAATTAGGTCTAGACACATTTTTATTTACTCGTGGATGATGCTAATTAACATTGGTGATTTTTGCCGGGCAGTGGTGGCAAACGCCTTTAATCCCAGCACTTGAGAGGCAGAGGCAGGTGGATTTCTGAGTTCGAGGCCAGCCTGGTCTACAGAGTGAGTTCCAGGACAGCCAAGGCTATAACAGAAAAACCCTGTCTCGAAAAAACAAAAACAAAACAAAACAAACAAAAAACCCAAAAAAACATTGCTGATTTTTTATTTCTATTATCTGACATATAAACATATGTCTGTTTACTATGCTTATGTAGTTGAATCTAGGGGATTTATTTCTCCTTTTATCAATCACCCTACTTCAATAGTTTCCTCAATAAAGATATAGTCATTTGCATGATAACTGCACTAAAAGGGCATCAGTTTAAAGCCAATGAATGTTTCTTATGAGGACCACCCAAGAAGGAAATAATCTACAAAAACAATGGACACGATTATTTGTAGGGCACAGGGACCATGCCACCAGAGGAACTGGAGAGGGAGAACATGTTTAAACCCAAAAATATCAAAACCTGAGATTTAAAATCTCATCCTGGGAACAGCAAGAGTGGAACTAGCTTCCTCCCTGTTTCTGTGCCTGCCTCGGATTGCAGCAACCCCCCAATCAGGTGGTCACAGCTAGTCAGGCCTGTAGCCCAGCACCTGGACCACCTCCCTAAGTAAACGAGACATCTCAGTTCCTTAGCTTCCAGCCAATGACCTTTCCCTCCATGGATATTCTCATGCCCTTCTCTCAAACTATATAAACCTTAGCTCACCCCAAATATAGTGTATGTGTTCAACAATCTGCCCCCTAGGACCTTACCATTCCGGATTTTGCCCAGTCCTCTCTGAGCTGGTGTACTGACCCTGAGAGGAGAGGCAGAAGCCAGAACTACAATTATTTATTTTAGCTGGGTGAGAATCAACGAAGGACATTAACTTATGAGATTATGCACAGATTTTTTAAATTATATTTTTTACACTTTTGTGTGCACATGTGTGTTTGTGGGTGGGTATGTGAGTGACATGGTATGCATGTGGAACACAGTGGACCTGTGGGAGTTGTCTCTCTTTCTACCCTGTGGGTGTTGGGGACCAAAATCAGGCCACCATGCTGTGTGACAGGTGCTTTTACTCACTGAGCCACCTCTTGGGCTCTGCTGCTCTTTTCTGTCCCTCCCAATAGCTGGTCATCATCCCAGATGCCTGGGGTCCCTGTCAGAACTGTAGCATCAGAGTCAGTGGTCCTGAGGCAGGGGCATCCCTAACACGTTCTCATGGGTGTCACAAGCTTTGCTCCAGGCAAAGCCTACAAAAGCATCTAGGAGTTTTGTTTTTGTTTTTTAAAGATTTATTTATTTGTTTATTATTATTATTATTATTGGTTTTTTGAGACAGGGTTTCTCTGTATATCCCTGGCTGTCCTGGAACTCACTTTGTAGACCAGGCTGGCCTTGAACTCAGAAATTCGCCTGCCTCAGCCTCCCTAGTGCTGAGATTAAAGGCATGCGCCATCATGCCCAGCTTTATTTATTTATTATTTATTACATGTAAGTACACTGTAGCTGTTTTCAGATGCACCAGAAGAGGGCATCAGATCTCATTATGGATGGTTGTGAGCCACCATGTGGTTGCTGGGATTTGAACTCAGGACCTTTGGAAGAGCAGTCAGTGCTCTTACCCGCTGAGCCATCTCACCAGCCCCTACATCTAGGAGTTTTTTGTTTGCATTTTTTGTTGTTGTTATTCCCAAATGGTGAATAAATTCTGCATGTGTTGTAAGGAGAAACTGGAGCTCGAAACTTAGGAGGCCTCTATTCAGCATCTCAGAGAGAGGTGAGAGAACTTGTCCGGCCCTGGCTGGGCGCTTGCTGGGAGCTTGCCCATACCAGTGCTGGCTCTCAGCATGCATTCTCCTGGACTTCCTTTGGGAATAAATTTTCCCCTTCTGCTGCCTGTTCACGAGTGGCCTGAATATGTCACACAGATCCTGTAGTTTGAGTCTACAGAAATAGCTTCCCGGGTCTAATGACTGGCTATTTCTTGCCTTTATTGCCAGATATAATTACCTGTCTCCCATTCTGCCCAGACAGATGATTCGTGACCTGTTCTTAACAGTTGGCCTGAATGAGCCATGAAAGGAGTATTGTAAGCAAAGGCCACTGATCAAGTAAAAGGTCCTTGATGATCGTCGTGTCTTGAGAACACAAGATGGCGAGAGGTCCTCGTGGAAAGGTTGTTTCTTATCTATAGCACTGGCTGTTGGGGGTATTGACTTACTATACTTTTCAAATACAGGAGCAGAATTTTTAATCCTCCCTGCACCTCCATATTCTAGAATCACACAAGCTGAGCCTGGCCTGAAAGATGACCACGTGATTGGCAGTGGTGTTCTCTGAAGCTGAATTGTTGACGTTAACTGAGTAGCTCAAGATTGCCTTCTTTCCATTGTCCAAGCTGACATACCCTGCTGACCATGATTAGATGTGACTTGTCCCCCAAGGACATTTGGTTCCTGGCTGTCTCTGTCCTCATAATAAATTAAAGTACTTATCCTGGGACCCTTTTTATTCCTGTGAGTGTGAGTTGTTAGAAAAGAAGGCGTGTGATCTCTTCCTCTTACAAGTCATGATGCCATCTGTCATGAGACTCTCCATAGAGGCTGAAAAACTAAGGTTGACTGACCTTGGATTTCCTGCCTCAAATGCTGTGTCCTAAGTAAACCTCTTTTCTTTATACAGTTTCCAGCCTTGGTTTATTTGGTATAGCAACAGAAATGGCCACATATGCTGTACTGGCTGGTTTTGAGTGTCAACTTGACACAGCTGGGTTATCACAGAGAAAGGAGCTTCAGTTGGGGAAGTGCCTCCATGAGATCTAGCTGTGGGGCATTTTCTCAATTAGTGATCAAGTGGGGAGGGCCCCTTGTGGGTGGGACCATCTCTGGGCTGGTAGTCTTGGGTTCTATAGAGAGCAGGCTGAGCAAGCCAGGGGAAGCAAGCCAGTAAAGAACATCCCTCCATGGCTTCTGCATCAGCTCCTGCCTTCTGACCTGCTTGAGTTCCAGTCCTGACTTCCTTGGTGATGAACAGCTGTATGGAAGTGTAAGCTGAATAAACCCTTTCCTCCCCAACTTGCTTCTTGATCATGATGTTTGTGCAGGAATAGAAACCCTGACTAAGACATATGCCCTCGTTAACTGAAATTATCATCACTGGAAATTAGTCTTTTTCAAAATGTTACTTAGTGATTTCTAAATGATGCCCAGGTGCTTCATGGGACTATGACCTGGATCTCTGGCTATGGCCTTGTCAGTGACTGGGCCTGAGATCTTTCTCTGTTGTGTCCCCTATTGCTAATTGATCCCGCTGCTCCCACTGTACTTGGATGGTAGAGTTGTAGCTTTAAGCTCTGAACTCTTAGTTCCCGATGTGTATATACATTTTTTTTATTATTATATGTAAGTACACTGTAGCTGTCTTCAGACACTCCAGAAGAGGGAGCCAGATCTCGTTACGGATGGTTGTGAGCCACCATGTGGTTGCTGGGATTTGAACTTATCACCTTCGGAAGAGCAGTCGGGTGCTCTTACCCGCTGAGCCATCTCACCAGCCCCCGTGTATATACATTTTAAGGATGGTTTTCTAGAGGTCTGAGAATAAGTCCAAGCTGCTGGCTAGCCCCAGTCTCCCTTCACCAGGCTACAGACCATTTCCTGCTGAAAGTTTCCAAATACCCCAGCCCTATCAAGAAAAGGGTGTTTTCTCCTTTGCCTTCGGTCTCTGCTTGCTCTAGATAACCTCTTGCCTGAATGAGTCAGAGCTTGAACTGTTCACTCCTTACAAGGGACACCTTTCATGAGAGAATGGCCTGGCCCTGTGTTCTATGTTGGATAACTGTAGAGTGACCATATGAGTACTTTGGTCTCAGATACCCCCCTGTATAAAATATCAGGAGCCTGGTCCAAGTGGGAGTATTTGAATCTCAAGCTGGAATATCCCCATCTCTTTCCATCAAGGGCTCAGCCAGGGAAGAGTGAAGATCCAGGCTTTTCTGATATCTAT
Source organism: Mus minutoides (assembly GCA_902729485.2). NCBI lineage: Eukaryota > Metazoa > Chordata > Mammalia > Rodentia > Muridae > Mus > Mus minutoides. The sequence goes on along the minus strand of CACVCL010019106.1, from coordinate 18,076 downwards.
ATCAGGAGCAGAGAAAGATCCCTCTGTGTAACACTTGCCAATTGTGGATATGAAAGCATTGCCACCATGTCACAGAGGTCCATCCCAGGGTTGCTCGGTGACATGACAGATGTGTGGGCACCATCTGGCCGCCCCACCCTGTGCATTCTTTCTAAAGCTGAAGGCTTGCTTAGACAAGGACATGTCCTCGGGTGGTCCCCAGGGTCAGCTTCCTGGAACATAAACAAAAAAAGAAAAGTCAGAAAATAGACTTGCTGGGGTAAGAGGTATCAGGACTTATGGAGACTTAGATCCCAGTCTGGGAATTCAAGAGCAGCACCATTCAGCCAGAACTCTGATTTTCATGAAAACTGATTTCCTCCTTGACTCTGTGTGTTCTCTGCAGCTGGGACCACGGCAGAGATGGAGAACAGAAGGACCTTCCGGGGCTGAGGAAATGAAAGCCCACACATGATGGTTCTTGAGTCCTTGAGGTGGTGAATAGCCAAACCTGTGATTCCTGGTTTTAAGACACAAATGGCTCCTGGGGAAAGGGTCTTGGGGAAATGGATGACTTTCATTTTGAATACCGCAGGGCAGTTAATGGCACAATGGAAAGAATTGAGTGTTTTGTTTTCCCCAGAATAACCATCAGCTCAGAACTGTCCAGATTGGAGGATCACCCCCGACATAAATAGAAATGCAAGAGTTGCGTGCTTCATGTCTAAGACTCAATTATAATCAGCCATTTCCACAAACTTGCCCCTGTATTTAATTTGGTCCATGCACCCTCCAACTGTTGTCCTGACGGCCTAGAGATCGAGGAATTTCTTCCCCGTTCTTTTGCTTCCTCCTACCAGGCTCACTGGTAGGTAGCTCTGATCTGCTGGGCTGGGCAGGTGAGGAGAGGATCTGGGCTCAGACTCCTGTGGGTCAATCCACTCACCTGGACCTGGACCAGAAGCTGACCATGGCTTCTCTTCCTGGGGGAGGTCTCAGTTCTCAGCACACACACCGTAGAGACAAGATACCACTAGCCAGCTGCTTTGGGAAACCCCACTGGCTGGCTTTCCAACCTTCATTTGGAGAACTTAGAATCTCTATTAGTATATTAGGAAAGGTTCTGCTAGATCATGCTGTAGGAACCTCTGCTTTCCTTTGTCCAATTCAACACTTTCCCAATGGAGCATCTGCCTGGGGGAGCCTTTTTTTTTTTTTTTTTTTTTTTTTCCTTTTTCCGGTCAACCCTGCTAGCTCTGGTCGACGGACGGCTCCACGTATGCCCGCCCCCCCCCTCAGTCCGGGTCAGCTCCACTTGCTCCAGTCGGCCCCGCTCGCTCGCTCTGGCCAGCCCCCGCTCGCTCCGGCTGTCCCCGTTTGGCCCCGCTCGCTCCAGCCAGCCTGGGGGAGCCTTTCTTTAATTCCTTAGACTCCAGAACGACCCCAGGCACCCAAGTTCTCCAGCACACGTAGAAATTGCTGCCTTGGGGGAGGAGTTTAGACTTCAAAAATTGCCTTAGCTCAGGACGCATTGCCTCTGGTTCATACAAGACGCCGTTTTCCATTGGCTTATACGGTTATTCAATTTACCCACCATTATGGCGGGCACAATATGCTAAGACTCAGCCCAGTCTTAGGATTTGTCCTGGGTAGGCTTTTAGTTAACAACAGAGCATCTGGGAAGAAGGAAGCTCAACTGAAAAAAATGTTCTCATTAGACTGGCCTGCCTGAAGGCAAGCCTGTAGGGTTGGGNGGAGGTGGGGGGGTGGGGGGGTGGGGGGGGCTGTCATCTGAGACCATCAGAAACCGCAGATATTCACATTGCAATTCATAAGAGGAGCAAAGTTGCAGCCATGAAGTAGCAATGAAAATACTTTTATGGTTGGGGTCAGCACAACGTGAGGAACTGTCTTCAAGGATCGCAACACCAGGAAGGCTGAGAACCCTTGTTCTGGGGCATTTTTCTTGATTAACAATTGATGTGGAAAGCCCAGTTCACTGTGGGCAGTGCCAACCCCGGGCAGGTGGTCCTGGAGTCTATAGGAGAGTAGGGCAAACAAGTCATAAGGAGCAAACCAATAAGCAGCATTTCTCTATGGCTTCTGCTCAAATTCCTGCCTTGAGCTTTCTGCCTCGAGTTTCTGGCTTGGCTTGTGTCAAAGAACTGTGACTTGGGATGTGTGATCTTGACCCAAATCCACAGGAACAAAGGTCCAACACAGCAAAGTGTTGAGAGGGAGTATCTGGGATGAGAAAAAAAAAAAAAAAGATAGAGAGCTGGGACCAGGAGATCTTGCACAAGCTTATAACTTGTGCCAAACAGGTTTGTCAAGAAGCCCAGCATCTTCTATATCATTTGCAGGGGAAAATGACTAAGGTTAGCAGAAAGCTGAATTAGACAGTGCTGACAAAGAGATCACAAGATACCTCGGACCTAGCTGCCTTAGGACTGGTAAACACAGCCCTCCAGAGGAGAAAGCTGCATCCCTCGGTCCCCAAACCTTAACTCCTTTGAGTCTCTGTCCCCAGCCCCACACTGGACCTTGCCAAGTCTGCTCCTGGACAAGGACACAAAACTGTCGTTCTCTCTGTCCTTCCATGAGGGCCTCTGGAATGTCATGGGCTGATCTGGCTCCCAATCTAAGCCAAATACTCAAAGAGGATTTTCTTCCCTCAGATCCTCCTCTTGCTCACGGTGTTTGATCACCACAAATAGAAACCTAACTAAGACCGGGTCCTACAAAAGCAACCCAATGTCTTTTAAGTCCTAAGTAAAAGTGTGCTTTCAGATTAAAGATGTTTGTGCCGTAAAATTCATATACTTAAATGTTTTCAAGAATTTGTTTGTGTTAGTGTTTTGACGTAAGTTCACATGTAGTTCACATTGGTACGAACACTGTACGTAGCCAGAGATAACGTTGAACTGCTGATCCTTGCGGTTCTCCCTCCCAAGTACTGGGATCGCTGGTGTTTTCCACTGTTGTGAGGTGTGCACCCGAGAAGACCACTAGGATATGGGTTCAAGTCGATAGAAAGTCATTATTAGCTGGCTGGTGACTACAATGGGTGTTCAGGACACTAGTACAGTCTGAGCCTTCAGGGTGGTCCTTTCCGGACAAAAACCACATCCTGGGCTGACCATCTCAGTTAGCAAGAACAGCAAGCCAGAGCAGAACGATTGAAGCCCCAAAGCAAGGTTAGTATATTTAGGGACTTCCCCAGAACTATGGACTTTGATGGATTACATCTTTGCTCTCATTCCTGCAGACGTTGATTCCTGTGTGCTGCGTTCCAAGGCCTGCAAGGTCCTTCCATCACAATGTGAGAAAAGTCTGGGAAGCCTGATAAGACTGGGGGGCTTATCATATACCACCACACCTAGCAAAGATGATTTGCCCGAGATGAAAGGACCTACAAAGGCAGGGGTCCTGATGCTGCAACTGTTGAAGTAGTTGGTTTTCTTTGTCCTCTAACCTAAGCTCAGTGCTCTGTGGTGGTTTGAATAAGAGTGCACCTCCCCATCCCCCACCTCCCATAGACTCAAATATTTGAATACTTAGCCATCAGGGAGGGGCACTATTTGAGAAGAATTAGGTGTGGCTTTGTTGGAGGAAGTGTGCCACTAAGGGTGGGCTTTGAGGTTTCCAAAGGCCATTGTGTGGTCTCTGCATCTGGTTGTAGCTTTCAGCTACTGCTCCAGTGTCAGGCATGTTCCCATGACCCCAGCCATGATAATGGACTAAACCCCGGAAACCATAAGCAAACTCTAGCTAAATAACTTCCTTTTTAAAGGTTGCCTGGGTCATGGCATCTCGTTATAGCAGTGGAACACTGACAAAGGGCAGGCTCCCAATCACGAACTTTTGTAATGTATGCGGTCATTTATATTTGTCTGTCTTTGGAAAGTGTAGGTCGTTGGTTTGAGTGACGTATTGTTTGTTCATTTAATGATAACTGTGCTTCAGGTTCATACAAGTTAGCTTTCCATTACTGTAACGCATGCCAGCGGTAATCAACCTACGAAGACAAGAAGTTAATCTAGGCTCCTAGCTTTGGAAGCATCAGGCGCAAGCTTTGCCTTGATGGGGCACATCATGACAAGCAGAGTGAGTGGGTCACATTATAGTTCAGATGCAGAAGAGAGAAGGAAGAAGGCACTGGGCTCCCACTCTCCCCTTCAAGTCTGAGTCCCCAGTGACCTGAGTCCTTCCACAAGGCCCTACCTCTTCAAGGGTCCCACTGTCTTTCAGTAGTACCCATCTGGGGGCAAACCTTCAACCCAGAAGCCTCCGAGACCTCACCTCAGCTCAGCCAAATATAGTACAGCAATATTTCCTACATTTCTTATTTTGTTATTAGGAATTGTAAACTTTTATATACACAAGACAACACACAGACTAAGCACTGAGGATGGACGACATTTTACGACACAGCCCCGCTTACAATCGCAGGAGGGTCGATGTCTCCCACAAGAGGAGGACCCTGACACATCTTTACAGGGGTTTCCAGACGCGAATCGGGACTTATCGACTCAGTCTCCCGTGGACGAACGAATTAGACCATAAGTAGTGCCAAAAGGTTCTCCGGAGAAAACTCCTATTCCTGTTTTCTCCTTTTGTTCTGGCTGTGTCGGGGAGAGCGATCAGTCTCCTTAGTTCCCTAAAGCGAACCAGAGAGTTCCTCTCTGCATCCTAGAACATTTTGTATTACGCCGGAAATAGTTGCTCCCCGAAGGCGACAGGACTGGCTGCTGGGTGCCAAAGTCCTTTTACAGAAGCTGTTTCTCTCAAGCATTTCTTTCTAGGCTACTGGTTCCAACAACTTCTATGGCTTTCAAGCTGACATTGCCTTCTCCCCCATGGGGAAGAAGTGGGTTCTTGAGACAGAAAGACGTGAGAATTTGTTGCATCGTGGTTTTCAGCTGTATGGGAAGCCCTATGGGAGGCTATGTGCTCAAGCATGTTCTGTAACACGTGGACCAGCTTGAGGTTGATATGTTCATATGCAGGCTGCAGGAGTTCCTTCTAGCCTCCCTATTGGCCAAAAAAATACAGTTATTTTCAATGATCTATCTCTCCTTCCCTCTCTCTCTTTTTGGTCTGCTTTGATAGGTTCTTATGTCTACCTCCCTTCTAACCCTTATTTCATTCAAATCCTTTCCACCCTACCAACACTAGGTAGGAGAGAGAAAGGGCTAGAGAGGTATGGAGATCTTTGGACTACTTCCTGCTGATTAGGGGTGTTTAGTTCCCTGGGGCCAATCTTTAATGTCCGAATATCTCCAACTAGCAATCCAGCAATCCAGTGGTCCAGCAATCCAGTAACAGCAAATGCAGTAGCAGAAATGAGCCCAGCATGGGGGAGCATCAGCAACCACAAGCCCTCTCTGGATTCTTCCATTTATACCCTCTTCAGAGTCCCCAGAATTCCAAACATAAACTCTCTGCAGCTGGCAAATTTTATGCCCCTTCTAGAGCATGAGGCTATCACAGTTAGTGGCTGTGGACAACCTGAAGCAACCCCATATCCCACCCTGGGGATTTAAACAAAAACATATTCTCATAATATAACTGGGTTTTTAAAGAAACCAAAATTCTCCCTCCCTTGCTCCCTTTCTCCCCCACTCCTTCCTTCCTTCCCTCCCTCCCTTTCCTTCTTCTCTTCCCACACTTTAAAACTGATGGTGAATGTAGTGAATATACTTTAGGGGCAATCATGTGTGTATATCAATGCTGGGATTTTTTTCCATAAGAAGTTTACTGAGGCTGACAAATGACTGCTTGGAGACTATGTGTTCCTGTTGGAGTTGGAGGAATTCTGACTACACAAGTAATAGGTTGTTTTTTTTGTTTGTTTTGTTTTTCGAGACAGGGATTCTCTGTATAGCCCTGGCTGTCCTGGAACTCACTTTGTAGACCAGGCTAGCCTCGAACTCAGAAATCCGCCTGCCTCTGCCTCCCGAGTGCTGGGATTAAAGGCATGCACCACCATGCCTGGTTTAAAGGAAAGCTTTTAACTGGGGGGCTTGTTTACAGTTTCAGAGGGTTGGTCCACTATTGTCATGGCAGAAAGTAGACAGGCATAATGCTAGAACAGTAGCTGAGAGCTTTGCATCCTGATCCAAAGACAGTGGGCAAAGGAAGGGGAGGGAGGGAGAGGAGGAATGGAGAGGGAGATAAGGGGGGAGAGAAAAGAGACTGGGCCTGTCAAGGGTTTTTGAAGCCTCAAACCCCTCCCTCATTGACACACCTTCTCCAACAAGGCCACATCTCTTAGTCTGTCCAAACAGTTCATGAACTGGGGACTAAGTATGCAAATATGTTAGCCTGGGGGGGGGGCGTTCTCATTCAACCCACCATCTATTGTAAAGCTACCCTTCTTGGAATCCTGTTTCAGAAAACAGAAGCTGGTGAGATGTCTGGGGCTGGAGAGATGGCTAAGCCAATAAAAGCACCTGGTGATCTCCCAGGGGATCTGGGATTCAGTTTTCAGCACCCACACAGTGCCTCAATCTCCTGTAACTCCAGCCCCCAGGGATCTCATGCCCTGTCCTGGCCTCTGCAGGCACCGGACATGCACTGTAGTGTACAGACAGCCATACAAGCTGCAGTGGTTTGAATGAGCGGCCCATACAGGCTCATATACTTGAGTACTTGGTCCAAAGTGGGTGGAACTACTTGGTAAGGACTAGAAGGTGTGCCCTCATTGGAGGGGCTGTGTTGCTGATTACAGGGATCAAGAATCCAAAGGCCCCATGCCCTGTTCCATTTAGCTCTCCCTGCTTACATCGCAAGGTGTGGGCTCTCAGCTGTAAGCACCTGCCTGCTGCCCTGCTCCCTGCCATGATAGTCACACCCAAATTAAAGGTTTTCTTTTATAAGTTACCTTGGTCATGGTATTTTATTACTGCATTAGAAAAGTCACTGAGACACAGGCAAAACACCTCCATACATAAAATAAAAATAAAATCTTAATAAAGAAAATAACGTGAAGAGAGATCAGAAAGACGTCCAACACTGACATCTGCCACACACACACATTTGGGAAGCATTCCTGTCACATGTCCTGTCACCAGGATGCATTAGATTGATGGGGAGCCCTTTTCGTTTGTAATTTACATACACGTAGAGGGTTCTGCTGTATTTAAAGTTATGAATATTTAATTTTCAAATACAAGAACTAATTTTTCAGGCTGATACTCTAAATTTAGACCCCTTGCTAGACTTTTTCTAAAGAGGGGGGACTAAGAGCCTTCGCTGTCATGGTCTGTAGAGACGTGTTAAGTAAGCCCATCTGGACAGACTAGGTTCCCTTGAATACTGACCCCACTCACAAATTTAATTAAAGTCCCTTAAACATTTTCAACTTCATTTGTGCATAAAATATGCTTAATTTTCTTAAGTGTTTCTAGTGCTTGGCAATCAGCTTTATGACCTTGCTGAATATTCAGACAGTGCTTGTATACCAGCCAAGTTTACAAATGCAGCTACCCTTTGTGTTCTCTCTAATATTTTAACAGTGGTCAAATGTTTGTTCAATGTCTCTTATGCTTTGTAATTTAAAAATCACAGGTCAGGTGGCAATGACACCTTTCAAACTGAAGTGACAAGTTTAATCTACCTGATTTTCTAATCTGTCATCTTCTCTACACTGTGTCCGTTGAACGCATAGCCAGTCTTGGTGAGTACAGAGCCCATTCCTGAAATGGATGGAAAGCTCTTAGCTCTTGGTCTTGCTTCGTTTCTTCGTCTCTATTCACTTTACATCTCTCAGACTCGGAGAAGCTTATCCATCACAGGGAGTCATCCCATCACGCCTAGCGGGTCCACAGAGCAGGGGGAAACTCTCATGCCACGGTGTCATCAGGATTTGGAACTGGGCCGGGACTTGTGGGTTTCATGTGACTATACCTCAGATGAGTATATTGCCCATTCTTGTAGCTGTGTGTGTGTGTGTGTGTGTGTGTGTGTGTGTGTGTACACGTCATGGTGCCTAAGTTTGGAGGTCCGAATTGGCCCTTTCACACCATGTGAGTCCTGGGAATGGAACACAGATCATCAGGCTTGGTGGCAGTTGCCTTTATCCTCGGAGCTGTCTCCTCTGCTCTCCACCTCACTTTTTGAAACCTTGCTAGAGCTTGCCAGTTGTAGCCAGCCAATGAACCCCTGGAAACCTCCTGTTGCTGCCTCTTAAGCACTGGGATTAGAGGCCTATGCCCTACTTTTTTGCATGGATTTGGAGGTTAGAATCCAGGACCTTTCGCTTGTACAGCAAGCACTTTACTGCCAGCCATCTTCCCGTCCTATTTTTGCAACATTTATAAGGAATTTTTTTTCCAGTCTCTCCTGGGCTGCATGCAACATATATTTGATAGCAGATTCATTTCTATATCCTGACATTTCCTCCTCTTCTCTGATATTTGAAGTGCCTTCTGTTGTCTGTGTCTGGTCATAATTTAGGGGCATTTACATCTTTATCTTCTTCTAATCTCCCAGCCGTGCATTACAGACCTTTGCTGGCAGCCGGATGGCAGATGTGAGACTGTGCGGGAGGAGGCCTCCCACTCCTCCCTGGAGATGTAATCTTGGATGCCTAAAGGAAGTTTGTACCCATGCAAAGGAATGAAGGCCTTTGCTGCAGAAGCCCAGGGAGGCATGAGTCAGTGCTCTCTCCTCTCCCTTTCCTTCCTGCTCTTGCCCTTGATGGAATGTAGAGTTCGTGCTAGGCAGATGGGGAGGCAGAAGAGACAATGGTGTCTGAAGTTGAGAGATGCCTCTGGTCATTCCCAGGATGGGAAGCCAGATTTGTATTTGTATTTGTATTTGAACCTTGCCTTTACAACCTAAGGCAACCAAGGCAGTGGGAACATTTTCTGACGTTACTGATCTTAGTTTCTCAATATTTAGCACTTAATTCCAAAGGACATAGTAATTATAGTTTTGCTGTAATTGCTAGTTTGTCTCCCCTCCCCACTGTGTGTGTGTGTGTGTGTGTGTGTGTGTGTGTGTGTGTGTGTCTGTGTCTGTGTGTTTCTCCTGCACAATCTGCTGAAAGGTTTACTTTCCCTTTTGGTGACAATACTTGGTTGGGTCCCTGTTCCTCATCTGTTAGAACCTTGTACCTGAATGACTTTCTTGTGTAGTTTATGTTCTGGGATGTTATAGAGGAAGTTTTTTGTATAAGGTATATTTATGCTGTTGGAGACAAAAGATAGAGCCACGAATATATGTGTGAACTGAAGTTCCCAGGAGTAGGGGAGACCATACTGTGTTAAAGATTCTGATCAGAATTTTGTGACCATAGTCAGTCAAAATGATGCAGATCCAAAGCCAAATTGTCTTGGGATATCTTTAGATTTCATACGAGCCATCGGTATATCAAACTTGGTGCCCCTTTCGTTTTTAGGTGAGGCCCTCTCAAGGTGTATTAACGAGTCACTAACAGAGGTGAGTTATATTGTCCTTCAAGATCAATTTTGATTTTTCTTCTTCATGTGTATGTGTGTCCAGACCATCAGAAGTCAGAAGAGGGCATCGGATCCCCCACAGCTAGAACTACTGGGTGGTTGTGGGCCACAGATGTGGATGCAGGGAAACAAAACAGCCCCCTCAACCCGCTGGAGAGCAGCAAATGCTCTTTGCTGAGCCATCTCTCCTGGTAGAGTCTTTCAATTGGGTAGAAATTGAACATGGCTAAAAGCCCAAGAAGAAAGCTCGCCGAGGCTCAGTCACAGGCTAAGAAGGATTGCGCCATCTCGCCAGGAGCTTCCGAAAATGTTTCCCTTGTTCTCAAGGCCACTGTGTTAACTCACTGGGGACTCTCCCTCTTGGCATCTTGTACACCAAATGTGAGTTTTAACTAGTTGGCACAGATAAGATTTTATGCATTTTCAATTCTCCGTGCATTTGGATACAGTCCTCGCTGGCTGCCTATGTGTCTGGACAGAATAACACAGCAAGGAGAACTTGGAGGTAGACCAACTTGGACAATTTCCTCCATACAGGTACTCCTGGCTGAGGGACAGCCAGGACAGCACACGCATGTTCCTGGAGCTAACTTGTGTTTTCAAAACATGAGCTCTTGGAAAATGGGCAGGCTGTTGCTAGGATACGTACCTAGTTTACATACCGAGCTCAAGAAACATTAAAGGATGGGAAAGATTGAGCTGGTCCTTGGATGGAGCTGGGGAGGCTGGTCAGGCAAGATCACTTTCAGGAGCACACTCATTTTGTAAACGTGTGGAGGCAGACATGGATATAACTGTTATAACTCCCCCACCCCCACCCCCACCCCCACCCCCACCCCCACCCCCACCCCCAATGCTCTGTAAGATTCCCAAAGGCTACAAGTGGACCTAAGATAGAAGCATCTTGTCTGGTCCAAAGGATGTGGGATGGCTTGGTGGAAGACAGGGTATTTGAACTGAAGTACATGTAGCACGTTGACTGATTGAGGTGGCTGGATAGGAGCTGCGCTGTTGGAGGGAGGGAGAGAAGAGTGTACATAAAGGGCACAGAGCTAGGAAGGAAGTCAGCTAGTTCTGGGGTCCAGGCCTGACAGGGATTAAGATGTGTTCCAGGCAAAAATGGAAGACCAACACATAATAGGTGCTCAACAGATAAAGTAAAGACAGGTTGAGATCAGATTACAAAAGCTTGAGTGTGTTAAATGAAAGGAGTTTGGATGTCTTTCTGCGGACAGATATGGGGCAGTGAGCAGTGAACAGAACAGAGGGGTTACCGGGAGAATAAAATACTAGATTTGTGTTTTAGGGAGATTAATTTAGCAATAAAAAGTTGGGTGGATTTCAGGAGACTCCTAGGAAATGGCAAGTGCACCAGCGGGCACCCAGGCTGAGCGAGGCGGGGGAGTATAACCTTGGTGCCTCAGGACTGAGTTTGGGCTCTGCTGTCACTCGGCCCTCCTCGTTTATTCTGTGTTGTTCCGTGTTTCAAGCAGCCCCGAGGGACATGGGCATACTTTTAAACATTAAATGCTGTATTCAAATTAAAAATAACAGCGACAACAGCGACCCAAGGGCTGAGGTTGTACATTGGCGGTAGAGGGCTTGCTGGTGTGCACCAGGCTCTGGGCACCAGGTTTGCTTCCCAGCATCACAAACCAAATAACAACCAAAGGAAACAAAATTGCCGGGNTTTTATCTTCAGTGATGCATGAAAAGTTCCAGTTAAAGCGATTTTAGGATTAGGGAGAAAAGTGGAAAAAAACTTACAGGATCAAAGGAGCCCCAGCATGCCAGTGTAGACCTCGTGCTAGGGAAGGCATGTGCTACGATCGATCCTTGATTCTTTAGGGTGAACTGCCTGGGAGAAGAGGTAGTTAGAAACACTATCCCCCCCACCCCACCCCCGCCGCCCCCTTCTGTCCTGGGATGGTTGCTTAGCCTAGAAACCATCCTACCCATTGGCTACTGCAGGTCTCCTGTCCTGGTGTGCTTGTTGACTTTCTAAGCACATGCCTGGTTGCCTCCGGGACAGGGGAGCCAAGAACTAAGGACAATCACGGGAACAAGAATATTTTACGATATACCCACATGCACTTTGATTTATTTTAACTTTGACACGGGGTCTCACGGAATCCAGACTGCCCTCTAACTCCCTCTATGGCCATAGATGAACTCGGCCTCGCCCTTCTCCCGATGCCCGGGACTGAGGATTGAACCTAGGACTTGGAAGCACTTAAGCTAGGCAAGCGCTCTACCACTGAGTCATCGTTCCAGCCTGACCTTGAACTTCTGATTCGCTTGCATCCACTTCCTGAGTTCTGGGTTCCAGGCATGTGTGACCATGCTGTTCGTTCATTGCTGGGGATAGAACCCAGGGCTTTGTTCAAGCATTCTACCATCTGAACCACCTAGTCCTTAGCTGCCGTTGGTACTTCTAAAATTCCTGCTCAGCCTGGAGTGCCACCTAACTCTATGAATAGTCTGAGCATTCTGAGTTTGTGCATGGATATGCCTGATGATGTTGGGGCCAGACTAGGTAACCCCGTCTTCTATCTTCTTGGACCATATACAAAAATTTCACTATGATTTCCCCCATGTTATTCCAAATTCTCACCAACGTGTCTTTCCACACAGATGGATTGTCACACTTTAATCACTTTTTCTTTCGGACTTTTAAGCTGCACCTAGTGTTTTTATATGATATTAAAAATGTTAGGAGTGGTTTCCTCACGGATGGGGATATTCTCTTGGTGTAAATTATGATTTTTGCACATGGGGTAACTTGCATATTCTTTAGCATTTCATATAGATTACTCTTCATCTCATCAGCTGTGCGTTCCTTGACAAAAATAAGCCGTGCTTTTACAAATTCCTAGTTTTATAAAGATCCTGTCAGTTTGTACCAACTCAGAACAGTAACACAAAAGGAACACAGCTCTATTGAGATGCAATTTACACAGTCTAAAATGCACCTTAAAGTTTACAACTCTGCTTATTTATTAATTTTTGGGGGGAGACAAGTTCTCTCTGTATAACCGAGACTGACCTCAGATTCACTAAACAGCCCAGGTTAGCCTTGATCTCTCTGTATTTGTGTGTGTGTGTGTGTGTGTGTGTGTGTGTGTGTGTGTGTACAAGCAAGTACAGAAAACTAGAATATTCTTAAATAACCCCAAAACATAATTTTCTTGGCCATAGAACTTCAAGATGACCCATGGGATAGAAAGGTGGCTCTTCTGTCATTATGGTCTAAGACAGAATGGTACCACTCTTAAGTAGTACTTCTTTACAATTGAGCACAGACTGACATTCCTTCAAGATAGCAAACACACAATTAACCCCACCCTTCATGTTTTGCACAGGGTCTGTCTTGTTGTCCTTTAGGACCACCTAAAAAAAGTGCACCTAAGAGGTCAAGGAAAGTTGTATGAGGGATAGAATCAAGAAGGCTTCATGAGAAATGTTATCCATGCTACAACTAAGGCACAGGCTGGAAGAGAATTCTAGAAAGAAGAATGTGCAGACATCCAACTGTGTGAGAGATGGGGCAGTAACTTTGGGTATGGTGAACACCCAAGCAGGAAAGGGCATTGAGAAGACCTGTGTCAGGTTCTTCCATTTTCCCAGTAGGAAGAGACGATGTCTTCAAGCAATGAAGGAGAAGGTGAACTCTGGAAGTTAAACTCAGCTCATCTTGAAGAGTAGTCACTGCTTTTAACCACTGAGCCATCTCTCCAACCCCTAGTCAACAAGTATTAAATGTTGCTTTAGGCTTCTGTAACACAGCAGTAAGTCAGACATGATGTCAGACTTTTGGACATTTGCATTGTAGTAAGGGGAGACAAAGAGGAAAAAAGTAACAGGAATGAATGCTTCAAGAGAAATGGCAAACCACCTTAGTTTAAAACTTTGTTAAAATAATGAACAAGCCAAGACAATGGCCACTTTCTAGCGAGCTATTTCACCAACTGGTCTCCTTACAAATGTTACAAAATATAAGACTGGGCTTCAAAGCTACCTTCTCTGCAAGAGAATGGGGTTAAAAAGGTTTTATTGTATCAGGGTAAGCTATTATTCTGCTCAATATGAAAATGCCCAGGATACTTCAACACAATGCATGTTGACACTTAATTTCCAGGGATCACACGAAGAGTCAGAGTCAGTAAACACAGTTGTTATTTTTCTCTTCAGTGGATTTATGCACAGAATGAGATGCTTAAGATGCAAAGATACAAAAGACACCACCATTCGGTTCTCTCTTCCTTTGGCAGAATCTCTCTGTGTAGCCCAGGCTAGCATGAAGCTTGTAATCCCACTGCCTCAGTCTCCTAACATAACATAACATTAGTTAATTTGTCAACTTTGACAATGTTTCACTTCACAAGAGGAAACAAATCCAGAACAAAGGTAAGAAAATGATAGTTCTGGTCTGAGTACTGAGTGCTGAGTACTGAGTACCGAGTGCTGAGTACTGAGAGTGTTGCTTTGCTGAAGTAGAGGGGCCACATTTAAAAAGTAAGGGGAAGTAAGTGCACAGAAGGCAGCACAGAAGGAACTGGTATTTATTGGGAGCAATGCCCCATGCATTGGCAGATGCTCCATAAATATTTGTTTGACCGCTCGTCATCCTTCAGGAAAGGATGTTGTAGCTATTTCACAGGTCAAAGAAGCAAGGCACAGGGAGGTTAGTTTCTGGCAGAGTAAGCTACAGATCCACAGGCCCAGTCACCAAGAGGCTCACAGTCTCTCCACTGTCTAGCTGTGGACAAGAGTGCCCCCGTGTGGCCAAGTTATTCAGTCTGACCGAAGGAACAGAGTGGAATATATAGGCAGAGATGAACGAGGAGCAATAAGGGTTTAGCCGTCCTTAAATGATATCATTGCCTCAACATGGCATACACCCAGGGAAGCCACCTAAGATCTCAGAGTCAGGGACTGACAGCTCTGTCCTGGTTTTAGGAAGAAAAGTGTGATGAGGAGGAAGTTGGGGGTAGGTGGGGTAGTGGGGAAGAAAGGCTGAAAGACATGAAAAGGTACCGCAGTGAGCTAATATAGAGGACCGTGAGGCTGACGTAGGAGACTGGCGGTGAATACAAGCTAACAGGGTAAGATTGGGGACTGTGGAAGAAATGTCTCCACCCCTTGCTGATCTCACAGTTGCTGGGGATGGGATGGGTATAGATGACGCAGCTTTGGGGCACGGCACTGCCATCACCAAGATGGGCAAATCACAAAGGGACGCAGTGGGTGAGTAGGAGAGATTTTGGACTTAGTGGGCGAGGACATGCAAGAGAGCAGGGTACATGATGAAGTGCAGGAAAGGTGAGCCAAGCAAAGAAGAGACCAGAACAGCACTGTGCTGGACTTTCCAGGCTCTGGGAACAGCTGAGGCTAGAACGATGAGAAAGAGGGAGGAGTGAGCCAGGGGAGGAGAGAGACAAGGGGAAGGAGTGTCTGAAGAGGAAGGATGAAGACTCGGGAGAGGGAAGCATAGTTGGGAAGGAGAAGTACTATAAAACCCAGGTAAGAGGGATGAGGCCTGGAGAGGAGGCGATGGCTAATGGGTGACTCGTGGGAGCCTCCCTGAGACAGGCTTCCGGCAGGGCTGAAGCTGAAGCAAGATCTGAGGATGGGTGATTAGTGGGCGGGAATGAAGGTACTCTCTGTTCTCAGAGAGCTCCACAAGCAGAGGCTAAGACAAGAGGAACAAGTGTCAAGAACCCTCAGTGGTCCAACACCCGCTGCTGCCTGATCCACCCCTAGAATGGGGGAGAGCTGAGTTCTTTCTCTTTCCTCTGGGGGCAGTGTAGCATTCTCAATGGGTGGGGCCAGCGGAAACAGTCCCATCTTCTCCCACTGCTTAAAGACTAGACTGTTTGTGTTCTTGGGGATGGCCTATTGATTATTTTAGAGTGATGCCCTCTCTTGACAGGCGCAAAGCAGACTGGGCTTGCAGCAGAAGGCAGAATAGCTTGGCAGCTATGTGACAGACATGATGCTGAGCTTGGCTATGTCACTGACACCGTGACTTCAGGTTTCCAGCCCTGTGACAGACATCTAAAATAACCAGCATGCATAGAGGAAAGGTCTATTTTTGTTTTGTTTTGCTTGTTTATTTGTTTCAGTCCATGATTGGTTTGTCTAGTCTGGGGTGTGTGTGTGTGTGTGTGTGTGTGTGTGTGTGTGTGTGTGTGCATCTGTCTGTTTGTCTGTCTGTCTGATTGACTGACTGTGGGTCTGGGTGTCTGTACCTTCCTTAATTGCTTTCCACCTTATTTTTGGAGACAAGGTCTTTCAGTGACTCTCGGAAGCCTCAGGATCTTCTCATCTCTGGCTCCCCAGTACCAGGATTATAAGCAGTCAGTACTCTGCCTATCTTTCTTTCTTTTTTTTTTTTTTTTAAATTTGAACTCCAGTCCTCACACTTCCACGCAATCACCTTACTGATTGATCTCACCAGCTCACCAGCCCAAGCTTGTTGATTCTGAGCTTCTGATGAGGCGGCCGTACTCTGGCAGAAGAGATAGGAGCAGAGGGAATGGGGATGGCAGAGAAAAACTGCTCACCTCATTGTCAGGGCAGAGAAAGAAGGCTGGGGAAGAGGGAGGGAGGGAGAGAGGCAGGGAGGGAGGGAGGGAGGGAGAGAGGGAGGGAGAGAGGAAGGGAGGAAGAGAGAGAGACCCTCCCCATGCCCTTAAACAGCACACACCAGTAACCTAATTTCCTCCCATCAGACTCCAGTTTCCCACCTCCCAACTGTGCCATGAGCTGCTTTTTTACTACGCTGACCTTTGAGGGACATTTAGGATCTAAACAATACCAGTAAGTTGCGTAATAGCTGTGACCCAGTTTCTTTATCTGCACACAAGAAGGGAAATTGCATCACTTGACATCATAGCCGGTGAGCATTATTCAAGTCAATACAACTGCAAGGAATTCGGAATCCAGGCCACACAAAGCCAGCCCCGGGGACACATTGGTTCTCCTTATTGATCCTGTGCTCTTTGTGTCCTTGGGATACAGAACCTAGGGCTGTTACCTTTGCATTGCCATCACACCGTCATGCTGTCCTGGCTTTGGCTTTTAGTTTGGTATGTGTCAGAGCCGGCAAATGAATGTTTGCTTTTTGAGGTTTCGAAGCTCTCCTTAGATGTGAGCATCGTGACCTCTCTAAAAGAGTAATGGGGACGAGTATTCATCTTAGAGTCCCTTCTAATGTCACACAACTCCAAAGCAAAGCACACACACTGGTAATAGGTTGCTGGTTACAACATGCAACAGGATTGGTATGCTATTTCATGAATACAGCAACTTAACTGTACGAAACAGTTACACGCATGGTTCGCATCTTTTCCAAAACACGTCCAAAGCCAAAATGAAACATTTGGTGCAAGGCAGTATTAAAAAAGACATTTCACTGGGCATAGTAGTGCGTACCTTTAATCTTAGCACTTGGGACATAGGGGCAGGAAGATCTTTGTGAGTTCCAGACCAGCCTGGTCTACATAGTGAGTTCTAGAACAACCAGAATTACATAGAAGAAACCCTGTCTCAAAAATATATACATACTTTCATATATCCATCTTTCACCTTGATGTCTTCCATTATAAATACTGTTATTTGGAATTGCTATACAACACTGCCACCTGGTGGCAAGCATACAGTATAGCTTAGACCCCAGAGACCACAGTAATCTCATCTTACTAAGGAGGTACAAGACTATTGTATTGACTGATACTTCTGAGCAGGCTTTGTGGAACTTGTGGCTTACTCAGTTATAAGGACTTTCTTTAAAATTAAACACACACACACACACACACACACACACACATTCATACACTGGAAAACACAAAACCAATGTGAAGGGCTGGAGAGATGGTTAAGAGCACTGACTGGTCTTCCATAGGTCCTGAGTTCAAGTCCCAGCAACCAAATGGTGGCTCACAACCATTTGTAATGAGATCTGTGTACTCACATATAATAAACAAATCTTTAAAAAAAGACTTATTAAAACTGGTGTGGAGAAAACATTTTAGCATAAGAAAAGGAACTACATACATTAAGTTGCACATTTCCAAAGACTGATAACAAATTGTTCACAGCACAGAGACCATTTAACAAGTAATTGGCTGCTTCACCCACCTCTTCTAACACCCCTCCATATTAAATATTCTTTCTATCTATTTAAAAACTGATATGAGGTCTGGAGAGACGAGTTCTCAGAATCTGTGTTGGGCAGCTCCAGGAGATGTGATGGCGCCCTCTGCTGGTACTCAAACATATGCACATAATTAAAAATAAGAGAAATCTTCAAAAAGCCATTCGGCAATATTTTTTATTAACGAAAATAAGTCAGAACTTAGACTTTCTTCTGTCCTGGTTCATCAATGCTTCTTTGCCATTTATAGTTGAAAAGAATCTCTTCTCCCAGATTAATAGTTCATTGACAGCATGTCTAGTTGGAGGTTTGTGGCCTCATTTGGGGACATGGCAATCACCCGTGTAAGACTCCAGGATGTCACCTGGTCTCCTTGTGCAGTAACTAATCCTCAGTCAGCCAGTCTATGACAATGTGTCTCTTGTGGTAAAACTTATGTAGTATTATTTTTTTTTAAGTTTTATTTATTTAT